>CAUYQG010146396.1:0-52229 GCA_963574415.1 Tarsius wallacei
CTTCTGGAGCTTAAAAAACGGTTTCACCTATCATTTGTGTTTGTAACTAGCCCTTAAACACCCCTCCCCCATGTTTCCAGTTTAAGTGATTTGAGTTCCATTTTGTCCTCTGATCAATGGACCCATCCATTCATTTGACAAGAATGTAGAGGGAAGCCGGGCTCGGTGGCTCAGCCTGTAATCCCGCGCCTTGGGGAGGCTGAGGTGAGTGGATTGCCTGAGCCTACGGGTTTGAGACCCGCCTGGGCAACTTGGCGAGACCTCGTCTCTACAATAAATCAAAAAATTAACCGGGTGTGGTAGCGCATGCCTGTAGTTCCAGCTACTCGGAAGGCTGAGGCGGAAGGATCGCCAGAGCCCAGCAGGTTGAGGCTGCGGTGGCTGGGAGCGGCCACTGCACTCAAGTCTGGGTGAAAGAGTGAAACTCAAACTCAAAAAAAAAAAAAAAAGAATGTAGAGGGAAAATGACATGCAAGGAATCTGGGTTACGTAGGCAAGGTCAACAACAACAACAAATAGTTGGGGTCCTGAGACGTGTCCAATCTCACAATACACATTACAGTATGGTATATGTCAAGTCTCGTATATTCACAAATTCAAGAATACCACTATAGCATGTTGTTTACTCCACAAAATAAGGTGACATATAATTAAAGCATTTAATTATCTCATGATGGTTTTCATATTTTAGAGAGTTACTTTTCCCAGGATATTGAGCAAAGTCATTCACATGGATGCTGGGCAATTGGTTTAGGTTCACTCAGTGGAAAGTGTTTTGTTCTCAAATGGTTTGCTTGTTTCAAAGATTCTGCCTCAGCAACTTACAAATGACCATATGCCATCAAACTTTGTCATCACTGAATACAGTAAAACCCACAGAGGTAAAAGCTGAGAATTTTAAAGTCTACCGAAGTGAGACAATGGTTGTGTTTGTAGAGCATGAGTTATAATGGGCCTCAAAATGTAGTCCAAGAAATTTGGAGATGACAGGTCAAGTCATGGGAAGGTAGTGTTTGAGCAGAAATAGAACATTACCGACTTGTCTGGCAGATGCGGGTCAAATATTATTGAAGTGACAAAGTTTGGAAGAACAGGAAAAAGACAGCCACCGTGGTTCAGGCAGGATGTGATCAGCACAGCTACTGGAATGTTAGCAATGAAAGCAGAACTACCAAGATGAAAAAGTTGCCGTGCTGACCCTCCACAGACTTGCAATCCAGTGGTAGAGACAAGCATGTAAATAAACGAGATACAGACCAGAGCCTATGAGAGGACAATGGATGACCAAGTCTGGAGAAGGGAGCTCACAGGTGTCCAAGCCAACATGGAGGGAGAGCATTCTGAGCAGAAGATGCAAGCGACATGATGGAAGATAAGTCTAGAGGCAGGTCCTGATGGGATCAGTGCTTTCCACTAAGGAGCATGTCCTATACATCGGGCCATTTTAAAACATGAGGTTGACATGGCTACATTTGCATTTTAGAAAGTTCATGCTGGAAGTAATTTGAGGCACTGATAGAGGAAGGAGTCAGCATATCTAGAGGCAAGTAGACTAGTGTGGAAAGAATAACCCAGTAGTTGTTTGGATTAAATGAATGTTACCATGTGAAGAGCTCTGAGAACAGCCTCTGGCCATGAAGTAAGCTCTTAGTGAATGAAGCTTCTAAAATCACTATTACTAACATTGTTACACTTGTTTGTATTATTGTAAGTGTCTGGGTGAGAGATGAGAAATAATTAGAATGTGTACTAACATCCCAGAGGTGGTGATGGAAAGCCTAGGTACTGGAAATACCAGAGGGGAGGGTGGAAGAGGCTATGGTTAGGGAGATTCTGCTTACGTGATAGGGTGGGGTAGAAGGAACGGTGGGGCATGTGCTTTAAGAGTTTGAATCATGGCACAACAGTGGGTTGTGAAATCCACTGGCTTTGACTGGCCATTAAAAAAAAATAGTTTCTAAAAGTTCACCCAGAGTCTCACATAGTTTTGGGAAACTTTTATGTGGGTGTACTCACGAGAACAGTTTTGTTATGCTGTAGTGTATTCAGGCACAGCTTGTTGGCACAGGTCTGAATCTATGTAGACAGTTATCATCCTTTAACTGCAAAAGGATGGTTCAGAGTCACCCAGAACTCATGCCCCCTGCAGGCATGCTGATTTCAAAGCAGGACATTATTTCTTTCTTTCAAATCTGTGTTTTAAACAAGTCACTCTTCTTCATGGGTTATAGATGTGAAGCGAGGACAAATTTTTTTTTCTAGGAAAGTTTATTGGTATGGGAGAAAGAGGAAATAGAAGTGTGTGCTCCTATCTAATAGGTAAGTTATCTTTCCTGAATATTTGATGAAGTCATTATTACATTTTTTAATTTTCATGCAGATTGACAATAAAATGAGCTTATAATGGCTGTTTTGTGAATTCAGACCTTCAACCCAATGTCAGTAGTCTAAGATCTTGGAAGATTTTTTGCTTCCACAGTGCTCTGGTTTGAATGTGTGTGTTCCTCCAAAATTTATTAGAACTAAAACTCCAGCGTGATGGCATTGAGAGGTGGGACCTTTTGGGAGTAAGACACGAGAATTCAAGAATGAATTAGTGTTGTCATAAAAGAGGTTGAAGGGAGATCCCAGGTGCCTTTTGTCCTCTGCCTTTCACCATGGGAGAATACAGCAAGAAGGTGCCATCTAGGACACAAAGAGAAGTCTTCACTAGTCGCAGAATTGGCTGGCACCTTGATCTTGGACTTCCCAGTCTCTAGAACAGTGAGAAAATAAATTTCTGTTCTTTATACATTTCTCAGTCTCTGGTACAGAGGCACAGATATACTGAGATACATAAAGGAATAACGCTTTGTTTAAGTTAGAAAAAAAACATAGTATATACATCTGTTGACTTTCTGATTGCTAAAAATATTGGTCAGATCCCTATTTTATTGTCCTGAGACCAAAAACTATAATATGACTCAGAGTAAGAAAATTGAACATAATTTTATTTTAAAAACAACTTGTACTTGTATATTGTGAATGCATTCCATGGCAGCAATACTAACCTACCACGTGAACCCAAGGTTCTAAGGGGAGTCCAAACCCCTAAGCTAATAGAGTCACTGGGATACTGGAATGAGGGAAGGAAGGAAATAATGTGAAAACTGAAGGTCTCTATCATAAGATTTCCAATTTTATAACCTGTGTGCAGCTCCAAGATTCTCTGGCTCCTTCTTCTTCCTAATCTCCAAATACAACATACATTTTTTTTTTAAATTTTGTCTCATCCTTTCTTTTCATGATACCTTGGGAGATAGGCATGAATTCTCCTGTGCTTATCAAGCTTCAACTCTCTGCCTTTCTAGGTAATTCTTCATTGGGCCTATTGGTCTATCTTCTCAAGGGGTTACTTCAATGAGATTCTTTGCTTTGCTCAAACTTCCTCAACAGATTTCCTTAGCCTGCCTCTCAACCCCCAATTCTGCCTTTAAGATCCTTCACAAGCTTTCTCCGCTCAAGGCTTACTCTCACCCACTTTTTCAGCTAAACTTGTTGCCTCTCAAGTAAACCTAGTCTTTTCCCTCCTCCAAACTTTTAAAAGCTGATATATATGCTGTAGCTCCTGGAATACCTCCCTGGTTGCAACCACGGACACACCATAAATCCTGTCTGATAGAAGGGAGGATATGCATTCATTCATTTGTTTCAAAGTGCCTTGTGTTCCTTGTATTCTTCCTCCTCTACCTCAGGCTTCTTGCATTTCTTCTTTCTCTGCTCTTCATGTTTCTCCCAACCAGGCATTTTTCAACTCTGCGGTCAGACAGCATGTCTTTCTGCCTTTTCACTCTGTACACTTTTTTTTCTAGGATACAATTTACATAGATATTTTTTGATTGATGATAGTGAAAAAAAAGAAAGGCTTTTCTGGATGTTTTCTTACTGTAAATGAGGTCATCCTAATAGCATCTGTAATCACTGAAGCATTGCCCTCCGGCCCATTTAGATGAAAAATGTTTTCCTAAAATAAAAATTATTTTTTTCTTATTTTCCTCCTAGTCAGTATCATCCCCATCCATCTCCACTTTCCCAACCAACATGGAAGGACCCACACGGTGCCCGTGTTTTATTTCATTTGTGTGTTTCTTGTGTATTTCTCAGATCTGTCTGAGGTCTCATATTCCGTCTCCTCTCCGTCCCCTCGGCCACTGCTGGGCTTGAGGTGTCCAAAGATCCATCTGGGACTTCCTTTTAAAAAAATATTTATTTATTATAAAGATGTGGGGTAAAATTCAGGGTTAGGTATACAAACATTGATTATGCAGGTACCCTTATTGATGAGGTATGCCCCTCCCCCCCCAGCAGTTTCCCTCAACTGCCAGTCCCACTCTCCCTTCCCCTGATAGTTTTCCACTACTGCCAATCGCTTTCTTATAGCATTATTAATTGTTCAAGGTCATCTTATGAGTGAGAACATATGGAACTACAGTCTTTCTTGGTGTGGAGCTGTGCTCCACACTGTGACGGAATGAGTTCCCACACACCCTGCTTTGAAGACTTCACTCCTGGGGTGAAGTCCAAGGTCCTCCAGGGAGGCAACAGTGCAGTGGTCCCGCTTTGCATTCAGACCATGCAGCATGTCAGTCCTGCTTTGCTATCTACCTGTAAGCAGAAATAGGAACAAGACAAGAGGAAGGGTGAATGTCAGAAATTTCCAGTGAAGTGACAATGTATGGAAGGCAAGAGAGGAAGACTAATCACTGATGGAAAAATAGTCGGTGATGGTTTGGGGCTTTTGGGTTTGAAAATTATATGGATGGTGAGAAAACAATAGGAATTTTACAGTCACAAGTGGATGAATCGTTCTACTTGTTCAGTCAGTGTGAATCTGGTACACACACTTGATCCTTAAAACATTCTCACTAAACTGGCATCATTTTATAGAACTGTTTAATGTTATCCTGGACAAGTTACTTGCCCAGTCTGTGCCTCCATGCCTCACCTACAAGATGCGTACACCAGCACCTACCCCAGGGGGTCAAGATGAGGATTAAATGAGAAATAAACTATAATATTAGAACAGCACCTGGCACAGTTTGATATAAAAAGTAGCCAGCTACGATGATGATAATGGCTTCCAAGATCCCCAGCCATCCTCCCCTCTCCCACTAAGCCAAATGATTGCATTGCTTAAACACATCTCTTGACTAGGGTGTTCCTGCCATGCCCTTTCTGCAAATAAACAGGACTCTTCTCATACTTTAGAACCAATTCTAAATTCCCCCACCTAGGTGTATTTTGTCATGATTCCAGACAGTATGATTCTAGGATGCCCAAGCTTTTAATGTCATTTCTGGAGCACCTGTCATGATACTGTAAGAATTGTAATAATGATATTATGATGCTATTATATGTTGTGGCATTCACCACAGAATTTCTTGATTACAGGAAAATGTCTGTTATAAATAGGGCTCATGGTTTTCTTTCCTGACTATAAAATATGTTCGTTGCAAAAAAAAAAGTTGAAGAAAAAGCTAAAAATTGAGAGAAAAAAGAAATAAAATCAACTGTAATGTCATGACCTAAAGACAGTCATCATTTATAATAGGTTCATTTACCTAGGGTATTAAGAGTTGTTAAATCATGTTAGTTTTTAAACTGTATTATAGGTACAGTTTTGATTCCTAGGTTTTGTGTTTTGTTTGTTTTTGCCTTAAGATCATGTTATTTAAGGGCGTATATCTTCGGTTAGCCACACAATCAATGCCTTTCTCGGTCATGAAATCTCAAAGGCTCTGCTGTTATCCACATCCCTTCCTTCCTTCATTTAAAGAGGGACTTGAGGATGTCATGTTAGATAAATATTTGTTTCATGAATTAAAATTTATTTAACCATCACAGTGTCAGATTCTTCATTCTTTTCTGATGTGAAACAATTCATTGTTCTCACCTAATTGGCATCTCAAATTTTTTCTTGATATTATTTATAAGTTTTGCTTTAAAGGTTTGACAGTACTTAAAATCATCAGAAATTAGGTGGGCCTTATGTTACCTACCCGTGCCACCTTCCAATCATCATACTTTATTGGTAAGAATAAGTAGAGTGTTATAGAGATGAAAAAATGTAGCACATTTGTTCTTGGGCATAAGAATATGTCTGGCAATTACCCATGAAAATGGCTTCATTCAATGTTGACTGTATCTTGAGCTGAGTTGAATTCAAAAATGTTTTTTGTTTCCTTTAGTTATTAGCTCATCTTATGAGATTAGCCATGTCTCAGAGGTGTTCTTTGATAAGCATATTCCCATTCTTTCTTCTGGATGAGAAAAGTATCAAGATTGAAAAAAAATTAATAGAAGGAAGGATATTATTCTTGCCTGAATCACACAAGTTTGTTTTTAGGTTACTGGTTGGTAAAAGAAAGATCTGGGGACATAAGAGAACTCATGAAGGTAGGTTTTATGAAGAATTCTTTAGAGAAGAAGAAAAAAATACGAATATTACTAATAATAAATTATGAAGTATACTTTTTGTCGTTGTCGTTTATATGCTTTAGGGACCTGCAGACCTCATTGCATTTTTAATAATCTGGGAACATTTTACTTTTAGCTAGCCGGATGGCAGAGATGATTGATGCAAACTTTTCTAATTTCCTAGTATCACAGCTGAAGCAAGAAAGAGCTGATGAAAGAACATCCCCTGTGTAGGCTCTCTTGGGTTAGAGGGGCCTCTCCGGGACAAAACAATTATCCTCACTTATCTCAAAGTTGCCACTATCATGAATGGGAGGCATAATAATATTATGTTAAGATATGTTTCCTTTTTCAGTCAATGTGGGGAAAAAGGAAAAGAACAGAGATGAAACAGTTTCCCTGTGGCTCTTGAGTTAACTAAAAGATAGCCCTTGAATGGTTGTTTATTGCAAGACTGTTGTTCATGCTTCTTGGGAAAGGATCTGAACATTTTTACAGCCAAATTTCTTTTTAAAGTCTTGTAATATTTTTAGAAAAATTAACTCTCATCTGAAAATTGGCAAATTGTACCTCAATGTGAGAATAGATCATTTCATGATGAGAAAGAAAGAACCAGACACGTATGAGTCTATAAAAAGACTAATTCTTTTGAAAGAACTCTCTTTCTTTGTTCAAAGATAATTTCTCCATGAAAACAAAATAAGGCTAACTGTTGGAACTTCAGACGTACACATAATGATTAAGAGATAATATGAATATAGTAAAAGTTAACTGGTATTTTTCTGTTAGGGGCCAAATTGCACTAGATTTTTTTTTCTTTTGAAGAAAATATCTTTATAGTAATTTTACTAAATGACTTATAATTATTTGCAAAAAAGATGCACCTAGAGAAACTTTAATAGATTAAAGAAAGCACAAAGAAGTGATAAATTCAGGGCAAGACCTTTGTAGCAGGTGTGTTTCATTTCTTTCTATTGCATGTTTAAGAGAAAAGTGTTTTTTCCTACTTAGTGAGTTATACTCCTCCTGTTTTACAGGGAGAACCCAGGGCAAGAGAATTGTGATGTGTGCTATATTGCAAAAAACAAAACAAAAATACATTTGCTTAGAAACCTGTAAGTGACTTTTTTTTTTTTTTTTTTTTTGATACAGGGTCTTACTCTGTTGGCCAGGCTGGAGTGCAGTGACATGATAATGGCTCACTGCAGATTCAACCTCCAGAGTAGCTAGGTGGCACGTGACACCAAGCCCAGCTAAATTTTTTTTTTGTGTGTATATAGGGTTAGGGGTTAGGGGTTAGGGTTAGGGTTAGGGTTAGGGTTAAGGTTAGGGTTAGGATTAGGATGCTAGTGCATGCCTGTAGTTCCAGCTACTCGGAAGTTTGAGGCAGAAGGATCACCTGAGCCCAGCAAGTTTTGGCTGTGGTGGCCGTGAGCATGCCACTGCATTCCAGCCTGGGCAAAAGAGCGAGACTACAGCTCAGAAATAAATAATAAAAGGCATGTTTGGGTTCTTTTCCCTACTAGGAGTTGGTTGGCCACCATTGTATGATTCACATTGCTAGAGACCTGGAGGTCACCCTAAACATATTACAATGTTTGGACATACAGTTTTCCCCTTTTTTTTCTAGTATTTTTGCAAAAATGTTGCTGGCAGTATTTTAGGAAAATATGAAGAAGTGGTAAGCTCTTGGAGAATTCTGTTAACTTGCATTCATTAGCTCATCACTCACCTGGAATTGACATGCTTCGTCTTTAATTGAGATATTTTGAAGTTTTCTTGTTTTCAAAGAACAGCATACCACATGTTGTCACTCATAAGCTGGCCCTGAACACTTACCACAATACTATAAAAAAGGATTGGTCTAGTGGGGTGGGAGGGTAGGACACAACTTCAATAAGGGTACCTGATCTCAAACCAGACAAAGTGGGGACCAAAAGGAGGTTCAAACTTTACCTGTACAATGTCCACGTGTATACCTAATCCTGAATTGTACTCCACATCTTTAAAAAAAATATATGTAATTTTTTTTCTTGTTTTCTTTCTCGTTCACTAAAGATCATAGCATACTTTTTTAAACTTTAATTTTATTTTAGAGTTGTGGAGTACGAGTGAAGATTTGTTATATAAGTAAATTGCATGCAGGCGAGATTTGGGCTTCCACTGAGTCCTGTCTCCTTGGTAGTAAACATGGTACCCAGTGAGTGGTTGTGTGTCTCCCATTCTCCCTCTCCACCTCCCCAAATCAGTAGTGCCCAACATTTGTTGTTCCCAACTTTGTGCTCCCACACCCAATGTTTAGGGCCTGCTTATGAGTGAGAACATGAGGGATTCAGTTTTTTGTCTCCGTAGTAGTTCACATCAAATGATCGTCTCCAGCTGCAAAGGACATGATTTTGTTCTTTTTTATGGCAGCATAGTATTCCATCATGTATACGTACCACATTTTATTTATCTAGTCTACTTTCAATGGACATCTGGGTTGGTTCCATGTTTTTAGTATTGTGAACAGTGCTGCCATGATCATAGGAGATCAGGTACCCTCACTGATGTTATGCCCCCTACCCATCCCCTGACAGTGTCCCACTATTGCCAGCTTCTTTCTTATGGTATTATGGTAAATGTTCAGTGTCCGCTTATGAGTGAGAACACATGTATCCACATACTATGAAAAATAGCACCAGTAAAGGTAATCAGATCGATATAAAAAACAATGTGAATGAATTTATTTTACTTGACTCATCTAAAAACCACAATTGTATATGAATTTGAATATAATTAGATTGTTGGGCCTATTATATATATATATATATAATATAATATATTATTATAATATATATAATCTCCAGTAACAGAATAAGAAAGGTGAATAAGAACACATCTGCTTTGGAGTAAATAAATATTTCCTGATAAAAACTTGGATAAACGAGGAGAACCAGAAATGGGAATTAAGAAGGTTAATATCACATAGACTATAGCCATATTAAGCTCTTCTTTCTTTTCTCAGGTTTTTATTTTTTTATTTTTTATTTTTTTTTTAAGAAAGCGGGATTTATTGAGAGGACAGAGAAGCTCCCACAGTGGGAGGGGACTCGAAGGGGTTGACCTTCTCAGCTTCTTTAAAAAGCTAGATGTAGCCGGGCTCAGTGGCTCAGCCTGTAATCCCGCGCCTTGGGAGGCTGAGGTGAGTGGATTGCCTGAGCCGCGGGTTCGAGACCCGCCTGGGCAGGCGAGACCTCATCTCTACAATAAATCAAAAAATCAGCCGGGCGTGGTAGCACGCGCCTGTAGTTCCAGCTACTCGGAAGGCTGAGGCGGAAGGATGGCCGGAGTCCAGCAAGTCGAGGCTGCGGTGGCCGGAAGCGGCCACTGCACTCAGTCTGGGCAACTGAGTGAGACGCCAACTCAAAAAAACCCAAAAAACCCCCAAAAAACCTAGATGCATTGTAATAAATGTAATATTAAAAAGATCATACGAATGCAGGTGAGTGATTATATGAATTTTGGTAGAGTGAGAATTACAGTATTTTTGGCAAGTCCAGTATTTCATGCCAAGACCGCGTAGAACTGTCCCCACCTGCTCGACTATCAGCCTCCTCCCCTGTCAGCACAGGCCCCAGAGGCAAATGCTGCCGTCTCTGCTTCTCCTGCCCATGGGTGGGTGGGCCGGCCCAGCATACAGACACATGGCGCCTTCCTTGAAAGCTTCTCCCTGCACATTTGACGACTATCTCTTGATGTTGGGATTTTCCATCCATCTGGAGCAGTTGGGGCTAAAATTCAACTTTTTAGACATTTTTATTAACTTATAAGTTTTGAGGTAGTCAAACTAGCACAGATCCTGGCAAAATTAGTAATTTGCATTAACATATGAAGCAAATGAATGCTTTTTTAAAATAATGAAACTTTCCATTTTCTTTTTCATATACACGTCAAGTATCCGGGGTAATAATAACTCCTTCACTGAATATTTTTTAGATTAGAAAATATAGTTTATTTAAAAGTAAATTGGAGAGAGAGAGAGAGAGAGAGAGAGAGAAAGCGGGGGTAGGGGAGAGGATTCACCTCTCCAAGGCCGGCGGGGGCTGGGGGGGGGGTCAAAGCTTACAACAACATGGCCTGGTCATAGCTCAATGAGCACATGGCCACACCATAGGAGGCAATGGCCTGAATATAAACTTCATACAAGCAGGGGTTATTTTCTGTTTGGTTCCCTGATGTATCTTCAGTGCCTAACGTTCATTCATTTATTCAAAAAGCATTTATTGAAAATTTAGTATGCCCCAAACCTACCAAGATTCCTGCTTTCAAGGGTGTATAGACAGGGATTAAACACATTCCCAAAAGAAGTAATAGCAAGCATCTAAATGCTAAGAAAGAACACATGCTCAAGGGACTCTGAGAGACATAGTAAGTTAGTATAAGGGGATAGTGGTCAGGGAGGGTTTCTTTCTGGCAATGTGTAAGGTAATTGTCCAGACATTGACTCCTTTTCCCTTATATCTGGTTTCTTTCTGCTCCTCCTCCAGGGAGCAGCCCCTGGTCAAGGCTGGTCTCTGCAGGATATATGAATATTCCCAGTAACGATCATATCATGGGGTGCAGGTAATTGAGCGGAGTTGAGAACAATGTGGGTGGCACCTTTAATCACTGTGATTACAACCACCATGTAGGGTAGCAAGTTGAATAATTAACTTGCTTGACTATAAAACGATTAGCTGTACTGCCCCATGCTGCGGGTTCTTTCCTCAACCATCGGCCACCATTGGTGCCTCCCGAAAGTTCTAATAAACCAATGTTTTTCCCTGCTGGACCTCTGGGTTACTTCTTGGGTAAAGAAACTTATGAGCAAGCCCTCTCAGATTTGGGGTTGTTGCCGCATTACACAATGACATTTAAGTGACATCTGGGTGACCAGCGATCGGCCAGGGGAGGAGTCAGGATGGCAGTTACAATGGCAGGTCAAAGTGTGGCTGGAGAGGTGGATGGGGAAAGTCGCGTCAGATGGGATGGGACTTGGAGTTCATCCTAAGGACTAAGAAATCTCACTAAAGATTTTGGAGCAAGGAATCATCTAAGTTACATTTTAGGATCATCTGCTTCATGGAGAATGGGTAGGAAGGACACCAGAGTAGAATGGGAGAGAAAAATTAAGGGGCGATCATAGTACTGCAGGCAAGAAGGTTGTTGGCTTATTTTCAGGAACAATGGAATGTACAAATGAGAAGGCATGGGTGCAAGATGTTTTGGAGGTCTGATTCACAGTTCTTGGTGCTGGTTTGGATATAGGAGTTAATAAGAGAGCTGTCAATAATTGCCATCAGGTTTGCAGGTAACTGGGTGGATTGTAGTGTCATTTGTAGAGAAAAAGAAGACTGAACGAGGAATAAATATGGAGTAGGTGATCAAAAGACCATTTGTACATAGGTTGTGTATAGGATACTTGTAAGACGTCTAAGTGATGATGTCAAACACAGAGATGTCTGGATAGGATTTATATATTTAGACATCCCCAGCATGTAGATGGTTTCTAAAATCAGAGGGATGAGCAAGATGGCCTTTCACAACAGTTTCCAAACGTGTTAGGTTTTAGGGATTCCTGATCAATTGTTTAAACACACATTCCTAGGCTCTACCCAAGACCTGCTGAGTAAAAATTTCCAGAATTGAGAAGTGGCAATCTGTGTTTTTGTTTCTTTTATCTTAAGAGACAGGGTCTCACTCTATAGCCCAGGCTGGAGTGCCATGGATTGATCACAATTCACTGCAGCCTTGATCTCCTGGGCTCAGGTGATCCTCCCACCTCACCTTCCTGAGTAGCTGGGACTACAGTTGTGTGCCACCATGCCTGGCTCAATCTGTGCTTTTAACAAGCACTCCAGTTGCTTCTTATGATCAGACAGATTTGGGAAACACTGAGCAAGGCAAGCATTTGGATCATACTCGGAAGAATTCCAGCCTTTAAAGATGTGAATAGAAGGAATAGTGGGGGTGTGGGAAACAAGAAGGAATATGGGGAAATACAGAGAACATCAGAAACTGCAGTGTCTGAATCAAAACTGATGCGTTCACACCCACTGCAACAGACTTATCATGTGGCCCTGCTAAACGACATTGCTTTTGAAGACACCAGGAATTATTCAAGATGAATTTATTCATGCAAGACTTTCCCATACATAAGGCCTTAGACAACCAGAGTTTCTTTTATTCTTTTTTTTTTTAATATTAAAGATGTGGTGTACAATTTAGGATAAGGTACATCTCTGGTCATTGTACAGGCGAAGTTTGAGCCTCCAACTTTTACTCTTTCTGTATTTAAAATATCGTCTCCCTTGAGTAAAGCAGTGACCTGGGAGCCAAATAAATACTTTTTAACCAGTTTGAGAGGTCAGAGATAAAACGATTAGCATCTGTGTGCTTACAAAATGCAATGGTGGAACAGGAATAAAAGAGACATTCTAACCTCCAAAAGGGAGAAACCAGGAAAGACAGGATGACTGGCAGATCTGGAGCAAATCCAAAACCCAACAAGGCAAACAACATTAAGCCTTAGAATCTGCAATAACTTTCTTTGACTTAATGATTTGCACTTTAGACACACTGGGGTGGAGGTTAAACCTCTGAACTTGGGAAGCATGCCCTCATGGCTTTGGACAGGTTTCTTGTGGAGGCTCTGAGGGAGAAAAAAACAAAACAAAACTATTAGCATCACATATGAAAGCAGTCCAGAGTTTTTTTTTTGTTGATAGGGCATTTAACCGTTAGACTGCAATCACTTAATATCATAAACAGCAAGTCAAACGAAGCTATGAAGATTGAATGTAAGTTGAGAAGTTCTTTGCTGCGAATTTCAGTATTTGTTGTTGTGGTGATGGTTGTTTACTTCATTCACCACAGTGCTATTAGAAAAACCTGAAAGAGTCTGATTTGCAGCTCTTTTTCCCAGTCAAACCCAGGTCTGAAAGGAAAGAGAAACCTCATCTCCATGTTTCAGTGTCACAGGCTGGGACTCCAAGTTCAAGTCAGATTTGTTAAGATCAAAAGCAATTTCTATAGTTATTTGTTTGCAGATTAAGGCTTAAAGGAAAGAATTAAATAGTCTGAACATACACACTGCACTTCCCTTCTCTGCGTGTTTGTTTGAAATGGCCTGAGTTTATTCTATAAGGGCTGATGGTTCTATTTTCTGCCTTTGCTATCTAGTGTTTGCTAAGTGAAGGTGGGTTTAGCTGATCTGTGTTATGTCTGTGTGACATGTATCCTCCTTCTTTTTTGGCTCGTCTCTCCCTTTTGGGTCTTGACTTCTATCACTATTTTGGAAAGCCAGGAAGTCAGCCAGGATAATATGAAGTCTAGGAGACTTTTCTTTTTATAGCATTTATTTAGGACAGTAATTCCAGTGGCAGCAAGTCCACCATTAGCAAGGATATTGGCTACTTTTATTATGTAGGTCTGAATTCCTTGTCTGTCATGCCACACGTAAACCCAGAAGAAAAGAGTTAGCAGATTTATGGTCTGTACTGTCTCTGAGATGTTGCTTTAAATACCCGATCCATAATTCTCCAGAGAGAACTATCACCTACTAGAAGATCAAGGGGCCGTGATGACATAGAAACAGAGCGGGGTTCTGGACATCGCAGAGTTCTTTCTCCAACTTAAGATGGAGTAATTTTAAGTCTCTAGTCAAGAAGCCTATCTTCTTCCTTTGGCCTACTTCTAATTGCCAATCAAGGAAATGAGTTCAAAAAATTAAAACTTGTACTGAAAAATGTATTGGAAATATAGCTTTCGTATAGCTATGGACTACCTGATTCAGAGACACGTTGAGATTGACATCGACAAAATCCGAATGTAATGGACTATGGGCCCATATCATCATAAGATTTGGGGAAGAGCTTATCATCAAAAGACATCTGGATTTCATGGTCACAGTGGACCTTATTCAACCTCCAGCATTAATGACTGACGTTTCTCAAAAAGGATTTTGTACCTCCATGCATTTCATTCATGTTTTTCACCTTGAGAAGGACATACGTTGTTCCTAGAACTCAGATGTCATTTGTTTGATGGGTGGGATGGAGAGCAAAAGAGGTTAGAAAGAATACTAAGAGAATAGGAAGAGAGGTCTTGCATTCTAATATGGGCATTGTTGGCTTCCTTTGAAATTTTGTCCCCAGGAGATGATGGAATGGATGGAAGAAGCGATGCTGGAATTCTGCAGGGTGGAATTAAATCGCAAAGCTATGGCGTCTAGTCCTGCCATGTCCCATCTCTGAAACTTAGTTTCTGCATCTGTAACACTGAGATGATAACATCTCTCCTGCTTATCCCATGGGTTTTTTTTGTAAGGATCAAGTGAGATATTCAAGAAAAGGATGATAATATTCTAAACTTTTATACAAATTTAAAAGTGGTTTTATTGAGATAGGCAGGCGAACAATATTTTAAAGAAATCGGGAAATTCAAATACAAATAGTAGTTTTAGGAGCAGTATTGAGTAGAAATTGAGTAGTAAGAGTACAGCAGGAACTGCCATCATTTGCTGAATATCTAATGCGTAGTAAAAACTGTTCTAAGTGTCAGTTTCCTTTATATCCATTTCTTGAACATTTTTAATAATTGTGTAAAGTAGATTTAAAAAACCCCACAGCATTATAAACAAAACTAGGTTTCAGAGAAAAATGATGCAGTTGCCTAAGATTCTTCAGCAGGTAATAACAGAATTGTGTCAGATCCCTAGATGAATATTATACCTGTCTGTGCAGAAAAAATAATGCAGACTTTGTTTTTGTATTATGCTTTCTTCACACTTGAAGTTGTTATGGTTACATTCCTGATTTCCTGTCTCATCTTTTACATTAGGATCTAAGAGAATACGGATTGGCTGAGTCCTCTTGTCTCTAAATTTTTTTGACATTGGCATGACTGGGGGAGACTCGTGAAATTACCAAGATCTTCATGAACAGTTTAGCCTAAAAGTATGCAGAATGATAGTAACAACCATATTGTATATGTTGTGTGCTTCTGTAAGTTTCCAAAATAACCTGACTGAACCAAGAAAATGCTCCTACCTAAGTAAATGCATTCACGAAGGTAATGTCAGGAAAACAGTAAGGTGACTTTATAAAATGTTATCATTTGGAGAGCTGGGTGCAGAGGCTCATGCCTGTGATCCCAGGACTTTGGGAGGCAGAGGTGGGAGGATAGCTTGAGCCTAAGAGTTCCATATCAATCTGGGCAATATAGTAAGACCCTGTCTCTACAAAAAAATTAAAAAACAAAAAAAAGGTAGCTGGGCCTGGTGTGGCACACCTATAGTCCCAGCTACTCAAAAAGTTGAGGTAGAAGGATCACCTGAACCCAAGAGCTTGAGGCTGCAGTGAATCATGATTGTGACACTGCTCTCCAGTCTGGGTGACAGAGTGAGACCCAGAGTCAAAAAAAAAAAAGTTAACAATTGGAAAATTCAATGCCCTTGTGAGGTCTTCTTTCTCTCCAGAGAACTAGGATTGAAATAAATCCCCAAATGACTAAGATTTGGAATGATTAAGGCAGAAAATTATTACAAATATAACAAAATAATGTAGTAAGCATACTCAAATTAAGATGCAGCATCTTTTAGAACATTAAAACTATGTTCTTAAGAAACTGTAAATATAACATATGTAAATACCCTATATAATCAATTATAGCAAACTTTGTAAGCTATTACCAAGGGAAAAACATTGTTGTAATATAAATTCTGCAAAAAATAATTTTTTTAAAGTATTCATTTCAGTAAAACTAAAGATCATGATGAAGACAATTCATAGAAAAATTTTAAGCAGATGATTAACATATTAAAAATCCTTACAACTTGTTATCAAACCATTTAAACTAGAGGGAGATAAAATAGTTCATCTATCAGAAGGCCAAAGTTCAAAAAATTCAAATTTGGTAAGGCTTTCTGCAACCAACAGTAATACTGCCTGCCAGTGGAAGGGAGGATCGTGTAACCCTTATAAAAAGATATTTGTAAATGTCACAAGGAACTTAAAAAACTTTCAGATTTTTGATGTGGTAATTCTATTTCTAAGCAAACTGCCAGAGTTAAAACATACGTTAGGCATACATTCAATCATTTGATTGTTATTTTTCACAATAAAAAATTAGAAAAGTACAGTGTTTAAAAACAGAGAATTATTTTAGTTAGCCTACTTTCATGTGGCATTAAATAATCATGTTAGACAATGGCTTATAATTAGATAGAAAGAGCCAATATAAAAATACATACAAAGCATACACATAATTTTGTTGGAAAAGATATAGCCGAGGAAAACATACTAGGAAAAAATACACCAAATTTGAGCGGACACATAGCATTTAGGTTTTCTTTATAAGCTTGTGCATTTCCAGTTTTGTAAAATGAGCATTTAATAGAAAGCTCATTTAAAATTGTTCATAAGCATATTATATAAAGTTCAACTAAATTGGGTGATACTGAGTAATAAACTCATTTCTGCTGCTAGTTAGTAAAGTAATTAACTCCAT
The DNA here is from genome assembly GCA_963574415.1 of Tarsius wallacei. NCBI lineage: Eukaryota > Metazoa > Chordata > Mammalia > Primates > Tarsiidae > Tarsius > Tarsius wallacei. The sequence goes on from CAUYQG010146396.1 coordinate 16,987, forward strand.
TAGGCCACCATTTCTTTCATAAGCATAAACTATAATCTCTAAAAAAAATTTTTGTGTGCCATTTGATTTGTTTTTAGGTAGACTCTGAGATTGTCAGACATTAAGTTCTCCAATTGTTTGAAATAAGTATATTATTACAATTGTTTCTTTTCTTGGAAGTGGAATTTTCACTTTTTCTTAACGCATTGTTCTTTTTCTCATCACCTAAATAATCTGTGCCCAGAGAGATAATATTTTGGCAATCCACATTGGTTGTTTCTTTCTTCATAGTCACTTTAAAAGTAAATCCTTCAGGAGAACATTTCTTTAGCTTACTTTTTCATTATTTCCAGAGGCAAAAACTGGCAGGGCAATTTATAATTCAATTTTTGCTAAATCCATGACACCCAATATATATGTCAGACATTTCATCGGCAGGGTACTTTGGGGATAGGTGATAAATTGTACTGATTATAAGCTCAAGCTGTTCTTCTAAAGCATCATATCACAAAGAAGGTAAGTATTATTAGGAAAATGTAATGTATCTTTAGATTGTCCAGAACCATCAGAGATAATCACCTCATGTGAATGTATTCCCCTCGGTGCTATCCAGCAAAATATTAAGGTTCTTACTGTGTTTTTGATAGCACTCATCTGTAGAAAGAGCGGGAGGAAGCCCTATCAGTTCACAAACCTATAACTGGTGAGTCTTTCAGCAGCCGACGGGCTCTTAGTGCTGCTATAACTCATGCCTGCCAGAAACGCCTCTCGCAGAGACCCGAAACACGGCCCTAATCATTTTAGGACTGTGTTGGTATATGTGAGTAGTATAAATATTATTTTATAATATAATCTCCTCTGATCTTTTTAAACATCCTTTCAGTGTCCCAGGTATTTCCCTGTGTGATATGTGTGGCTTAAGCAAAGCCACAGAATTTCCTAGGTTATCCCCCAAAACTGCTAAAACAAGTGAACAACTGAAATATAAAAATCTGCTCTGGTGGTATATGTGCATCTCTGTGTATGTGTGTGTGTGTGTGTGTGTGTGTGTGTGTGTGTGTGTGTGTGTGTGAATGCAAGCATGTGAACACACACACATGCTGCAGTTTAGCTTGGCATTCCATTAATGAGTGCAGTAATTAAGCAAAGCAAGCTGGTAGGTTTTCCACATCTGATAATAGAGAATGGGGTACTGGAGCCTTTCACCTTCAGGTCAATGGTTTCTGTTTAATCGGGCTGTTAATGACTAAAAGTCATTGTTTCCATCTGAGGGCTGTTTGCTCTCAACGTGAAGCAAGTTGGTGGTCTGCTCTCGGGTTCTCATGTGCAAATGTATGGATCATGAAATCCACCACTGCCTTTGGCTACCATGTTGGACAACACAGCAAAAAGTTTGCCATGTAAAGGTAATGACAATACAACTCTGTCTCAGACAGAGTGTAGTTCGAAAAGGAAATACATTCCTCAATAAAAAAGTTATGTTGAAATAGTTGATATGAAATAATTCCCCTACTTGTAGTAGGTTTTTATTTGCATACTTACTTTTACATTAATTCACTTGAGCCTCAAGTCTCATGAATATAGGCCATGCTGATAATCATATTTAAAGTTTCAGAGACCAAAGCTCAAAAGAGGTCAGGAATTGCCTAAGATCACACAAGCAGTAATGTCCTACATTGATGATAGAGCAAAACCACAAACTTCATGGGAAAATGAGACTTGAGGAGGACTTCCAAGCACCAAGGGAATTTGGGTAAAGCAGAAAAGTGATATTCCATGGAGGATGTCAGCATGAAAAAAGTCAGAAGGTAGAATTAGCACCGTGTATCAATAATGGAATGTATTACACACATTTTACATTATGTGTTCACACAATAATTCACATGAAAAGAAATCTCAAAATAGATTTCAACGTAAACACACAACTCCATTCATGAACACCTGTATATTCATGCAGACTAAGGTTATGATAAATATAACGAATTGCTAGTGGTCTTTCAACAGGAAAAGCAGCATTAAATATCTATTGTGAATAAAACATGTAAATATTGATGAGGCAGCCGATGTGAACCTATTGCTAGAAATAGGCGAGATGTCTAGGGAGCTTTTTGTAAGATATGGGCAGTGGCTGAAAGATAAGAGCTATGTGTATTCTAAGAGTAAGTGAATATCATGTCTTCGTTAGGAGAGAAAGGCTTCTGATAATCTCCACATCTAAGAGATGTGATTGTGGGACTTTTCAGTATGGAAAACTCCACAAGTCACCACAGTATCCTGCTAGCCTTGTCATGGCCAATACTGGTGCCTTAGCTGGGAGATGTTCTCTTCCACAAGCATAGGGTTTAAAGAATGATGGCGGTGACGCTTGGTTTTCTTTTTTTTAATTTTTTAATATAATCAGTATTTTTTATTATGATATTGTGGGGTACAGTTAAGGATTAGATATACAAATATGCTTCGTTCAGGCACCCTTGTTGACAAGAGGTGTCTTCCTGTCCCCAGACAGATATTGACTACCATTAATCCCATCTCCCTTCCCCTTCCCCTCATAGTTTCCCATCTCTGTCAGTCATTTTCTTGTAGTATTATATTGGATGTTCAAAGTTCACTATATGAGTGAGAACATGTGATACTCAGATCTTTGTTTCTGTGAGAGGTCACTCAGTATTATAGATTCTAGTTCCAAGTAGTGCCACCAACTGATAAGTTAGAATACTCAGCATCAGCTTCTCACTGTGTTCCCCTCCTGTCCCCAGTGCCAGGAGCAGCCTCTGAGTCTCACTGCTCACATCCTTCTTATCACAGCTTCCTTGTATTCCCAAGACTATAATTCAAGACTAACTCATTCCAGGGGCAGGAAAATCAATACTCACTATCTCAATGTAAAAGTTTAAATTTTTTTATAGATTTAGGGATACAAGTGCAGTTCTGTTACATGATGCATAGTGGTGAGGGCTGGGTCCCTAAGGCACCCATCACCCGAATAGTGTACATTATACTCGTTAAGTAATTTCTCATCTCTCATCCTCCCACTCCCTCATCTTTCCAAGACTCTAATGTCTAATATTCCACTCTCTAGGTCAATGTGTACATGTTATTTAGCTCTCAAGTGAGAACATGCAGTACTTGACTTTCTGTATCTCAATATTTTTATCTTTATTTCTCACCTAAAGTTTTGTTCCCACTCTTAAAAATGATATTTTTAGTTATCCTCTTTATTAGAGTCATCCTTTTTTTTTTCAAAACTCTGTCTTGACTTCTTTGATTACTTTCTTTGACCTTTCAGAGTGCTTCCTGGTCATCTCTGTAAGTTTTTCTGACTTCCCCAATACTATTTTATTTTGAGTTGTGAGGTACAAGTGAGGATTTATTACATAAATAAGTTGCGTGCTGGTGAAGTTTGTGACTTTCCTAATCCTTTAATGTTCTCTAGGGTCTAATTCTTAACTCATTTTTCTTAAAGTATTCTACCCTCCCACCCCCACCTTGCCTTGGTGATCACCACTGACAATTCCCAAATCTCAATCTCCAGTAGTAATCAATCTGCTGAACCCAGGCTTCAATTGTCTGATGCATGATCTCTGCCTTTTAATCACATGGGCACCGCAAATCCAGATTTGGGTTTGCAGAAGGCTCAACATTATACCACGGCACTCTTCATTCCGTGTCCATTCAAGTGACACATTTTTATTAAATGGGACTAAAAATAAAAGTGGAGCATCTGCCTTCAGGATTAGCTGAAGAAATGTGCATGAGTAATTACAAAAAGACGTATTTATGATTCTGTGGGAGACAGAAGAGGAATGGCTCAGTTCTGGAAAGAGAGGTGGAGAGAGGGGGCAAGTAGCAGATCCAGGAAACATCTTAGGGCAAAAGACATTTAAGGGAGAAGTTCCCCACATGATCAGAGGCATTCTGAGCAAAAAAAGTAATGTGTGCCTGGAGTTGAGAAAGCTTAGGGCCTATTCTCGCACCTTTTGGTAATTTGGTAAGTGCACGGGAATTAGGCAGAAGTGCCGTGAAAAAGAGGCAGAAACTAGATAGTCCATGCAAGATAATTTGGACCTTACCCTGTAACCAACTGAACAATGAAGTAAGTCTGACTAGAGGTGGGGTGACAGCTTCCATTTTGTTTTCCAGGTGACTGTTCCTGGTATATAAAGAGGATGATGAGGGAGATGGAAAATTGCACAGCAAAGACAAGATTAGCCAGGAAGATCTATTTGCAGCCAACTTGGAGACCTTGAAACCAGAATTAGAACAGTGAGGAAGAATCAAAGTTCATATATACTCTTCTCTGAAAGTAAAGTCAACGGGCTATGGGAACTATAGAATGTGGAAGTTGAAGGAAGGGTAGAGAATTGAGGGTGACTTCCAGGTGTTGGGTTGGATAATGTAAGACATGGCACCTTTGAAATCGCTGAAGGATGTAAGGGGATAGAAATGCTGGGTGCTGTGGCTCACGCCTCCACCTCCCAGCACTTTGGGAGGCGGAGGCGAGAGAATTGCCTGAACTCAGCAGTTCGAGACGAGCCTGAGTAACAACACCTCGTCTCTACAATAAATAAAAAAATTAGCCAGACGTGGTGGCACACGCCTGTGGTTCCAGCTACTTGGAAGGTGAGGCAGAAGGATCACCTGAGCGCAGCAGGTCGAGGCTGTGGTGGTTGTGAGTGTGCCACTGCACTCCAGCCTGGGTGACAGAGTGAAACACCAACTCAAAAAAAAAAAAAAAGAAAAATTAAGAAATGTTCTAGGGAAAATAAATGAGCAAACTCTTACTTCATCATGGGCTTTTAAAAAAGTCTCCTTGTGAGTCAAAGCTAAATAATGACCATTTTATTCTCGGATCTGAACTCTACCCATCCCTTTCTTTTCCTTAGGACAATAATAAGCTTTGGTTTTATCCTTATTGGTAGAACAACTGCAGTAAAGAAAGAGAAAGTGCATTGGAAAATAGTTTAAAAATATCATCCTGCCTGGGTACCATGTCTACTAACAGAGGGATAGAGAGCTTGTTAGAAGCCCAACCTCACCTACACACAATTTACTTATCTAGCAAATCTTCACATGTGCCCCACAACTCTTAAATAAAAATTAAATTAAAAAAAACAAAAAAACTTATTCTTACCTTCAAGTGCAATGTGTAATCTTGGGCATATGACTAAACCTATCAGTTCAATTGTTCAAATGTCTTATCTGTCAAGAGGGCAAGGAGACATCTACTTCACAGTGATGCCAAGAAGATAAAATAAAAAGGCACAGTTTAATGCACCTAGACAATTTTTTTTGCAGACTTTTTTGCACTTAGAAGTCTTTCTAGAAATTAGGTCCATTTATCTCTACCACCAGTATAGTTTTCAAATAATTTCAGAAATATATCAGCTCTTTCCCAGATATCCTTCTTATTTTAAAAAATAAAATCATAATCCTTTTAACTCCTATGTTTTAGCAACCCTTACAGAGAACAAATAATTTATTGGCATTGTTACTCAAAGCCCGCTTAATGTATTCAGAGATTCGGCAGTCAAGACTTACCCAATTGTGATGATTTGTGTCAAGTATGTATTTTTTTTTAAATTTAGCATTTAGAAGAAACCAACCACCCTTTAAAGAACAGCCTTAAAGAGTCTAAACTGTTTTAACAAAAGTTACCATACATAAGAGGTGAATGACTGTAGCAGTTGGAATTTAAAATGAGGTTTTCCTCGCTGCGGGGATAGAACAGTGAAGGATAAGATTGTATGAGCAGAGATGGCACGTCCTGACTTTACATTTGGCAGGGCCAATGGTTGAAACACCAGAAAATTGATGGTTAGGAGTGGGATTTGATGCAATATAGTCCCAGGAAACCTGACAACAAAGAGTTATCATTTGTAAAAGCAAGATTGAGGAAAACTTTTGGTATAAGACAAACCAGACCTAATGAACTAAATTGCTCTGGAATTATTCCAACCATCAGGCCCCTTATTATAATCTACACAATTTGGTTTAGTTGATGTGGCTGTTTGAGTGATTGATGCTACTGATAATAGAAGGTTATAAATTTCTTGAAGGGAAGTATAGATCTTCATAATCGGCTGTGCTTTAATTCACTTACACAGTTTCACTAGCAGCAGCTTAAGTCCTTTATATAAATTAGACGTGCCTACCCTTTCCAAACTCCTGTATGAACTCTTGAATGGCCATTGCAAACATGCCAGGATGGAACACAGTTGGCAGGACTTTGGTTCTCATCCACTTTCCCCCTCCCTAGTGTGCTCATAGAGCTACAAAGAAGATGGATGAAGCATTTTAATTTTTCAGCAGTTGTTGTCAACCAAACGTTTACAGCAACATGAAAATGAAAAAGAACAAATTATGTGTCTGTATAAAATAAAATGAAATAAGATAGAGAAATAAACATGGATGAGTTGTTATACTGGCACAAAATGGGTAATCTGGTTGATAGAGAAAGGAAAGAGTGAGACAAAAAGTCCATGGACCTTCAGGGTCTCAAACGTTTAAAAACACAAGAGTTAACTGAGCATGAAGGGTCACTGAGGAAGGGAAACTGGGATGGTTTGTTTTCCCTGAGAATCCAAGAGATGAGAATGTTGGGTTTTGAAGAGGAGGAAAGAAACTGTGTCTGGGAGAAGTGGGGTTCAGGGTATTTTAGGACTTGAGCACAATAAATATTGATAGAAAGGATGCTGTGGATTTGACATGGAACAGAGAAGAAGGAAGTGGGATTTCAAAGTGGTCTTCTTTATGTGGGTTGCACATCAACACTTATTAGATCAAAATTGAGAAATTATTAAAATATTCATTTAAAATTAGCCATAATAAACTCATTATATATTAAATAAATAAAATATTATTATTATTTCTTTATGTTTTTGAGTCGGGGGTCTTACTCTGTTGCCCAGGCTGGAGTGCTGTGGTGTGATCACATTTCACTGCAGCCTCAACCTCCTGGGCTCAGGTGATCTTTCTTCCTCAGCCTCCTGCATAGCTGGGCCTACAGGGACGTGCCACCATGTGCAGCTAATGTTTAAACTTATTGTAGAGATGAGGTCTGACTGTGTTGCTCTGGCTAATGTCAAACTCCTGGGCTCAAACGGTGTTCTCTCCTTGGTCTTCCAAAGTGCTGGGATCCTAGGCATTGCCACTGTGCCTGGCCATATATTATTCTTAAAAAACATATTTTACAAAATAAATTAGTGATAAGAATGGCAATATTTTACACATTTTCAAATCTCTTTAATGCTGTGCTTTATGAAAGACAGCTGGATTCTCATATCTGCCTCTGCATTTAGTGTGTTGCTATATGTTGTTTTGATTAACTTAAATGAAGAAAATCTGGCCTCAGACATATGGTGGGGTAAGGTAGGCAGCGTCCATGTGCTTCTTTGATACTACTCTTAAACTCGTCATGTGATAGTTTCTGAAAGAGTAGTTACAATGTGGAATCTGGAACCATATCAACAAATTTTTGTACCTTGATATACATTTGTCTGTCAAGTATTGCAGATCTTCTAAATGTTGATAGATTTTATTATACAATTTCAAATAACTATACTTACTATTATTACTGATCTCATCAGAAACATCTTTCAAGTACTGGGAAGCTGTCAAGCTTATGATGTGAGATGCAAGTTTCTCAACATTCTAATATTCATGTGAAAGCTTTTATTTGATCATTGGCAAAAATTAGTTTCTGCTGTTTTCCTTAGAATATCATCTAGTTCATTTTCAAGAAAATGTCTGCCAGATAGCTAAGTCTGAATAACCGTAGTTTGTCAGTCATTCTTTCAAGTAAAATGATGTTGCATAAACAAACGCTCTCAAATTGTGCACATTCTTTTCTCACAACTATCGCTCTCTACTATACGGTAAAAGTGGTTTCTGTACAAATCCTGTTATGACTCACTGAACATTAAAAGGATGTGCCGTCAAGGTCTAAGGTTAATGAAGTTAATACTTTTTACTCCCTATTGAAGTTGTTCTTAAAGAGAAACTAGTTTTTTATTTTTTTAAAGTGCAAATGAGTAGAGATGAAGACTATAATGATTGCCAGCACAGATGGGGAAGCCTCGATTTGTACTAAAGCACTCATGGTTTCATGCCTCATTGATTTCAGCCCATCAGTACAAATTTTCAGACAGTGACGAAGTCAACCAATATCTTAGTATTATTATAAAAATAGTTTTGACCTTGTGGACCCCATGAAAATTCCTTAGAAACCCTCCAACCAACCCCCAGACCTATAGAACACACTTGGAGAATTGCTACTCTAAGAACTTACTATGTAACAAAGGCAGAAATTAAATCACTCTGAAACATATTACTAAGTCAATAGTTATAGGACCAGTGGAAATCTATTTGGAAGAAAAGTTATATTTGTACCTCATTTTATGCAAATAAATTTTTTGAATAAATTTTTTATTTTAAATATGTGGAGTACAATTCAGGGTTAGGTATACAAATGTTCATTATGCAGGTACCCTTGTTGATGAAGTGTGTTCCCCCCTCCCCTGGCAGTTTCGCACTACTGTCAATCCCTTTCTTGTAGTATTATGATAGTTGTTCAAGGTCCATTTATGAGTGAGAACATGTGATACTTGGTTCTTTGTTTCTGTGATAGAATACTCAGTGTTATAGCCTCTAAGTCCATCCAAGTTGCTGCGAAGTTCATAATTTTGTCCTTCTTTATGACTGCTTAATATTCCATTATGTATATGTACCACATTTAAAAAATCCAGTCTCTTTTGATGGGCAGCATGGTTTGTTCTGTGTTTTTGCTATTGTAAATAATGCTACAATAAACATGCGTATGCAGGTATCTTTTTCATAGAGTGATTTGAGTTCTTCTGGGTATTCCCAGTAGGAGGATTGCAGGGTCTTATGGGAGGTCAATTTTTAAATCTTTTAGGAATTGCCACACTGTTTTCCACAGAGACTATACTAGTTTGCACTCCCACCAACAGTGTAGAAGTGTTCCCTTTTCAGTGTGTCCTCTCCAGCATCTGTTGTTTTTTGAGTTATTGATGATAGCCATCCTGACTAGAGTTAGGTGGTATCTCAGTGTGGTTTTAATTTGCATTTATTTAATGACTAGTGAGACAGAGCATTTTTTTATGTATCTGTTGACTGTTCATTTTTCCTCTTTTGAGAAGTATCTATACATATCTTTTGCCTACTTTGTAATGGGGCTGTTTGTTTTTATCTTTTCAGTACATTTGAGTTCCTTGTTTATTCCAGATGTTAGGCCTTTGTCAGATATACAGTTGACCAATATTTTTTCCCAGTCTGTGGGCTGTCTCCCTGTTCTCTTGATGGTTTCTTTGGCTTTGCAGAAGCTTGTCAGTTGAATGAGGTCCTACTTGTCTATCCTATCTCTTACAGCATGGGCACTGGGGGTTTTGATCAGGAATTGGTTGCCAGTTCCAATTTCTATAAGGGTGTCTCCTGCGTTTTACAGTTTGAGGTTTTATGTTTAGGTCTTTGATACATTTAGAGTTGATGTTTATGTATGATGATTGTAGGGGTCTTGTTTTAATCTTCTTCATGTGGTCAACCACTTTTCCAGCGCCATTTACTGAATAGGTTCTCCTCTCCCCATTGGTTAATGGTGGAGGCTTTGTTGAAGATGAGTTGTTGAGTAAATGAGGTTTTGCTTCTGAAATCTCTATCCTGTTCCAATGGTCTATATGCCTGTTCTTGTACCAATACCCGCTGTTTTGATTATTGTAGCTTCATAATAAAGCTTAAAGTCTGGGAGTGTGATGCCTCCCGCTTTTTTGTTGTTGTTGTTTTTTGCTGAGGATTGTTTTGGCTATTCGTGGTCATTTATATTTCCATATGAATTCACATCCATATGTCCATTGGGCTCTCAATAATGTGGCAGCGTGCTTCTCCCAGAACAAGTGATCTTGGGCAGGGGGAGGGGCGGAGCATGCACTTACACATAGGAGAAAGGGAGGGAACAAGGCAGAAGCAGTCTTTTTATTACTGATTCTCTGATGCTGTAGCGTTATTCCTGCCACATTCTATTCTCTAGAAGCAAGTCATTATGTGCAGCCCACATGGAACGGGAGAGACTCAATGGGGCCCCCTTAGAGGTTGCCTTCCACAATGAGAATCTCCAACATGGCCAAGGAACAACGAAACAGGTGGGAGAAGGTATTGCTTCCATCCCCTGGAGGACAATTTAGCAACATATACCAAAACTTTTGACATCTTCTTGGTCTTTGTGATATGACAAGAAAGAATAAATACAAGGAGTACATAAACAATGTTCACAGTAGCATACATTATAATGATAAAAAATTGAAAAAAACCTAAGTGTCTAATATGTAAGATAGCTAAATTAATATTACACATTCCAGGAGTATAAAATTTGCAACTGCTAAAAAATTTTTGTACAATTTTTAACAACAACTTGTAATTGATAGTTTTGGGGGATATATATGCCATCTGATGATACTTTTTGTGGAATGCACATGCATCAAAACCAATTTTGGAAAGAAAGAATCCCAAATGTTAACAGTGATTTCTTTTGTGTAGCATGGTTGTGGGAACCTCTTGTTTTCATCAGTGTTTTTTTTTTTTTTTAATTCTCTAATTTTTTAATAAGGAGCCTATATTACTCAAGCAGTCAGAAGATAGATCCTTTGGAAGAACTCTGAAAGATACAGAAATGACAAATTAATTTTTAAATAAATCAACAGAAAAAGGAAATTTGATAGAAATATTTTCGAGACAAGCTGCTAAAATACTACATGAAAGTGTAATGATTATGTTTTAAGCTGTTATAATTACCATTCTTTTTCTGTCTATGCTCAGTATGATAAAACATGAGTTGAATGGCATTGCAGTTTTAAATATGCAGTTATAAATGAAATTTGGGCCAATGGGAGTGGGAGTGGGGTAAAAGGAAAGTTGTCAATATTATTGAAAAGAAAATTACCCTTTCTTCTTGGATTTCTAAAATAAGCAGACAAATAATACGGTCCTTTTTTTTTTTTTTTTTTTTTTGCGTTGGAGTCTTACTCTGTCGCCCAGACTGGAGTGCAGTGGCCACTCCTGGCCACCGCAGCCTTGACCTGCTGGGCTCCGGCGATCCTTCCGCCTCAGCCTTCCAAGTAGCTGGAATTACAGGCACGCGCTGCCATGCCCGGCTGATTTTTTGATTTATTGTAGAGATGAGGTCTCGCCAAGTTGCCCAGGCGGGTCTCGAACCCGCAGGCTCAGGCAATCCACTCACCTCAGCCTCCCCAAGGGAAGGATAACAGGCTGAGCCACCAAGCTGGCTAATACGGTCTTCTTAAGAGCTGTCCTTTTCAGCAGGTTGCAAATGGAGTGATTTCAATGGCTACTTCTAATCTAAATATGGTGACTTTGACCAATTTGGAATGCTATGCAATGGTCTTGTTTGTGAGAAAGAACGTTAGTTCAAGGTATGTGGGAATTATTTAAAGCCAATTTCTCAAACCACCCTGACCCTGAGTATGTTTCCTTGTGTCTATGGCAGTGCGACCCTGGACCCACGTGAAGCATGCCTCTTGGTGACACAGGATACTTTCTAAAGGCTCCCCATTGCATCTTATTACGAATACACACCATTTAGAAGTGAGAAATTTTGAAACAGAGTATATTTTGAGACTGTCTGATAGCATATAAGAATATGTTAATTCAGATTAGAACTAACCTCAAGACAGTAAAAAAAGAAAAGAAGCAGATGAATACATTCTTTAGTAAGTATTGTGAAAAGCTCCTTAAGAAGTTGCTTTCTGTAACATGTTCTCATATGGTACATTCAAAGTTTAGATTGCGTCTGGAGTCTTGCAATTGCCCTGTTACAATGGTTTTTAGTAGTTGGCCCATTGCAATATGTCTTTGGAGAGTGTTTATTATATTTTAAAATTTGGATCTGAGTCCATTCCCAAACTTAATGCTGACATTCACAAGGGCTTGATTGGCTCTCTCTCAGGCTGGAGAAAGCTCTTATTGTGGCGAGCTCAACTGAGCCAACTATTAATAATGTCAGAATACCACTCTGCAGTGCAGGGCAATGCTTAGTCAAAATGATTCATATTTAGCTGAGCATGAGCAAAGAAGTCTGAACAGGCCATTTCAGGGTCCTGGACGGTCATGGAATCCATTTCTCTTGTGAACACAATGGAAAAAAAAAATCAGGGTTCATGCTCCTGGCTGTTCAGACTTCTCAGTAAATGTTTCACTGTGTCCCGAGGAGAAGACAGAGTGTTTTAATGTGGGGAATGGAACCTTCTGTGCTGTCTGTTCTAGAGAAAAGAATGTGATTTCTAAAATATTACTTTTTGAACTTCCTGTACTGCATTTATACAATTCTGGCTCTTTAAAAGGCGAAACTGTGTTATAACTAAGCCAGTCACTGATAGACCCAGTTTTCTCTCTGAAAGATGATGTGTTCTTCCCCATCTGAGTGCCATGTCTTCGTGTGGTATGCCCCTTTGAGAGCCTGTCACTCTGCATCGGCATGGGAACCATCTGTCTACTCACCAGGTCACACAATTATGTTCCACCTGAGAACATGTCCATGGCCTGGTGGTGATAAGCCTGGGTGTGCAGGGACTGGAATCCAGCCCTGGCTTAGAGTTCATGTCTTTGAGTCTCAGTTTCCTCACTGTAACATAGAGATCCCTCATGAGGCAGTTGTGAAGACTGGAGTGTGTGCTTAGCATAGTGCCTCATAATTAGTAGATGCCCAAGAGCATGTGAACAGACAACCAAAATGTTTCCTTTCATTTAAAAGTAAATTCGGTTCAAGCCATCTCTTTATATATACTTTGTGAACTCAAAAACAGAAAAAGATGTCAGTGAAGATAGGAAAAACAGATAAGCAATGTTTTTCATTAAAAAAAACCCTGTAACCCCTAGTTAGTAAGAAATACATTTTCTATTGTGACCTAGTCTATAATTCATATATATGCCATCCATATAACTGAAGTGAAAGGTTAATGAAACAATATGCTTTTGAGTGTGATATACTCTAATATTTTATCTTCTCTTCACTTCTGGTCAGAATTAACTAAGTTGACTAAACACCCACTAAACAGTATCCTGCATAAACAGTAACTTCAAAAACATTAACTCAAAGGAGAGTCAATGAATTTATTACACACATTTATTTCATATTGGCTATTAAATATCATTTTATTTTACCTGTATTATATAATTTTTAATTACATTGATGAATGTTTGCCTTTAAGAAAGGAGAAAGAAATGAATAATTTCTAAATATGTATGGAGTGCTGTTATTACCTTCACTGCTTCACATGTCTCTCCTCTGAATAGTTACATGAATCTTACTATTATCCCCATTTTACAGATAAAAAAACTAAACTTACAAAAGATAAAGTATCTTCCCAAGAATTCAAACCCACTGAATTTCCACTGTCCCTAAATGCAAGAGGCTAAATAACTACAGACCTCCATAGCAGGGATATATCTATAAGCTTCTATCTTTGGGTTACTCTACCCAATATTCTTCCCTTTAAGTTAAATGATAAATCTATGACCACTTAAAAATGGAATTTAGGTTTAGATCACAATACAAAAGTATGGGGAAAAGGTCATATATTAATTCTAGTTTGTATATTCGTAGTAAAGAGTAGGCCTTACCAAGAAGTATCCTAAAACACTACAATAATTAGGCTAATTCTTTGTGAAACAGAACTTCCTGGCATGCAATTATTTTGTTCTGTGATACAAAATACAATTTCTTTTTTAGAAATTTGCTTAATACTTTTAGAAAAGATAATACAGAAACCTTTATTCTTTCTAAGTTAAAAATAAACCCAACTTTGATAATACCGTCGTAAACCTGGAAGAATTTTAGTTTGATTTCAGTGTTTGAAAAGATGATCAAACTTCAAGTTTATTTTTTCATACTTTTTTCTTTCTCCTACAGATTCTTCTCCGCAATGGATTAACCACAGACATTTGAAGTCATACTGTTTAAATATCTTTGAATTATTTTTGTTTAAAAATGTCAATGGGTACGATAGGAAAAGTACATTTTTTTCCCCTGTAACTTCAAAACAACTGAGCAGAACCTTTGGATTGAAACCAAGAATTGAATGTTTTAACTTTAAGAAGATTTTCTTCTCTGAAAAGTAATGAATGCATCTCTTTGCAAGTTTAACTATTTCAAGGTTCCATTCTCTGACTTCCAGCATGGTATGGTATGGGGAAAAAAAAATGCTTCATGAATAAATAAGCAAAACTTTTCTGTCTCAGTTATCTCTCAAATTTCAAGTTACATAAACTTCATATACACGTAAAACATCTGTATGTTGTTTTAAAATGTTTGAAATGCAGATCCCCGTTTTGTCAATGGCTACTTCTTTCAAGTTTGCATTAGTGAATGACAGCTCCTGAGAATAACCTGCAATGACCAGTGCAATGAAAGGATGTAATTTTCTCCTTGCTGTCCCTGGAAATTAAGAAACGATCCATTATTGTGAAACACCTTGAAGGAGCACAAAGATGGTCTGTAACCTATATTGTAGTAGACTACCAAAACAAAAACAAAAACAAAATCATGAACATGAACTGTGGTAAGCATTGGAGGATGACAGACCCATAGTTTCTGAACTTGGTGTTGGGGCAGTTAATTCCTGGGTCTACTTTCCGACACTGGGCAAGATAAAGGCAGATGGATCACTGGGGGCCTTCTGCTTCAGTTGTCAGAGCTCACAGAGGTGTGTTGGGGGCTCCTCATGGCTTCCAGGAAAATAGGGCTTCCCAAAGCCATGGAGGCTTGCACCTGCTCCAAAGCACAAGTCGCTAGAGTACACACATTCCTTGGCTTTCAAGGCTGAAGCCTTCTCAAATCTTCACCTGTGGGGAAGATGAGCCAGGGGAGGATGCAAAATTTGCAAAGGCAGATTTTACATACAAATGACTTTATAAAATTATTCTTAAAAGATTTTAGTGCATACTCACTCTTCCCCCCCATCAAACTGTCTCCTTATTGACTTGTCAAGATTTGTAGATTCTAAGTAAGAACACAATATATTTCTTCTGTATTTCCATTCAAAGCAAGTTGTATCTATAAAGCCACTGAGCTTCTTTTTGTGAAGGAAATTTGTATTTGTAGAGATAAGATGAATGGTAGCTATCACTAAGAGTTCAGTGGTGACTAAGCTGGTAGGTGAAGGTTATCAGAAGGAAAATATGGAATGATAGATTAGTGAACCTGTTGAGGGACTCCCTTTGTTTTCTTATTTTTTGAAGAGCTCTTTGTACTCCCTGATAAACCAAATTTGTGACAAAGTGCCATAATAGAAAACACGTATAAATGTATGAACTTGGTGGGAAAGAAAATATATTCTCCGTATTTATTTTATATTCTCATAAGTGATTCTGCAAAATGTATCATACATAAAATGAGATGAAAAATAGCAGACTCTTTCAATATAAGAATTGGTCATTTTTACTGATCCCAATTGAATATTGTATGGCTGCATAGCAATCAAGACGCAATGTGTTTTGAACTGTATTTTAGGACTGCTAAATCTGATATCACCTGGGAGAGAGCCTGGGAGTGGGAAAAATCATTTTATTTTTAACGATCAACATTGTGTGCTTAAACATTAGTCCTCAGCATTAAATTTATTATAGTAAGATAATTCTATGATCGAGGGAAAAGACACCAGGAGGGCAGACACCAGGGTTATCCCTAGCATTTGCCCTCCAACTAGTGATGGTGGACAAGTCCCTTTACCCTGCCAAAATTTAGCTATCAAATAGGAATTAAGCCACAGGTATCATCCTTTTAGATTCTAAAACAAAAATTGGGGACAAAAAATTCACTGTTTCACCAAATCCAAAGAACTTGGGAACTTGGATGAAGCTGACTTTTGTGCTTCCTGGTGCCAGGGCTCTTGTCCACGACTGGAGGAGCTGGAAGCATCATCCCCTCACTCCTCAACGGGCTGGTCTGCACGTGAGGACCGCCCTGTCTTACCAGTCATCCCTTTCTGTTCTCTCTCTGGCCTTTGCTTCAACCATTCTCTGCGGATTCCTGAAAATATCATGCTCTCTTTTCTCCCTGTGTCGTTTTCTTTCTCTACACCAATCTTTTCCATATTCCTGTTGTAGATATCATCCCCATTCTTGGGATAATGTTTTATTTTTCTGTTCTCAGCTTGATCCTGTGAGGATGCATACAACATCTGGAGTCAGAGTACCTCGGTTCAAATTCAGAGACTGTCACTTTAGGTAGCAGGTGGTTTTGGGCAAGCTACTAAGTCCCTTTTGTCATCTGAAAAATGGGAACAAGGACCTACTTGTGAGGATTACCATGAGGTTGAAACGAGATACAATGTGGAAAATGCTGGCTCTGTGCCTGCCACACAGCAAACGCTCTTGAAGTGCTTGACAATATTGTGAATCCCAGGGCTGTCTGTGTTTACCTGAAGGAGGATATTTATCTCCTTGTTTTGGAATCGTCTGTTTGGTTCGTTGTCTTTTTATATACACACATGCTGCTGCCTTCATTTCCCAATGAGGCCACATGGTTCCTGGGAGAAGAAGCTGGATCTCATTCACTGCTGTATCCTCAATGCCTAAATCTTAGCCTGCTTCATGGTGGAGGCCAAGTGCATACTGAATGACTATGTGGTTATTTCACTTTACAGTCTACTAGGGGAAAGACTCAGCCATCCATTCTAATCAAGAGATGGAATCTATGCTCAATCCAAATGATTCAGGAATTAGCTTTTAGCAACCCAGAACTTTTGGCACATTTTAAAGTATTTATTTTAACATTTGGGTCCTTGGAGTCAGAAGACTAAGCAGGTTTAACTTTCCTCACCAGGGAACTCTGCTCTTTGAAGATTTGTTCGTTGGAGACCAAATTCTGTATGTTGATAAGATAAGCTGATAGTATGTCCAGGAATTCTTTTTTGGGGTCTCATTGGCAAAGGTAATGAAAGTTGATAAGCAGATTTTCCTTTGGCCAAAGTAGTCAAGAAAAAACTCTGTTAGTTATTTTCTAAGATCTTACAAGTAATTCAGGAGCAAGAAGACAAACTGTGGGAAATTTCACCGTGAAACATACAATTTTATTTTTATGACAAAAATGACGGAAACATATACAGACTCATCTGCGGCACCAAGACTTTCAACTGAATAAAATCATTCTCATTTTATGAAGAACTAGGAGAGAAAAAAAGAAGTGACCTGTTTGCTCACTAGGGGTTTAATCCCAGGTTCCCCACCTCCCAGGGAAACCTCCTACACTGTCCACCAGAGTAATGTCATCACGGCCTTCAGGTCATGTCGGGCTTCAGATCCTAACTCATGCCCAGTCTTCTTGCTCCACCTTTTTCTGACCCGTACTATTGATCAACAGGTGCATTAGTCCATTTGCAGTGCCGTAAAGGCATACGTGGGGCCGAGTCATTTGTGAAGAAAAGAGGTTTATTTTGGCTCACAGTTCTGCAGAGGCATGCTGCTGGCATCTGCTTCTGGCAAGGCCTCAGGAAGCTTCTACTCATGGCAGAAGGGGAAGACAAGCTGATAATATGAGAGCCGGTGTATCACATGATGAAGAGGAGCAAGAGAGAGAGGAGAGCGATGCCAGCATCTTTTAAACAACCAGCTCTCCTGTGAACTAATAGAGTGAGAACCCACTCATTACCAGGAGAATGGCACCAAGCTGTGCACAAAGGAACCACCGCCATGACCCAATCGTTTCCCGCCAGGCCCCACCTCCAACATTGGGAAACATATGTCACTATGAAGCTTGGAGGGTACAACATCCAAACTCCATCACCAGGTATCTCAGTCTTGAAGAATCCCCTCTCCTCAAGTGACACAACCAAAATGCAGCAATTTGAGGGCCACTTATGGATGGGTGTTACTGAAATTAGGACAAACCTGTGGTAAGTCCATCTCTTCTAAGATATCTACCCTGAAGGACATGACTCAGTTGGACATGTGTGCTTGACTGGACGCAGATGACTACGACTTCGTAAGTCGGAATTTGGGATGTGTGTGCAAAAATGGCATAGACCTTACCATGAGGATGATGTATCCTATAAAATGTAGGACATCAAACAGTATCAAGGAAAGGAGAAGAAAATATAAATATATAACTTGATTTTTTAAATTATGATTATTAGAATGTGAGGAGATTTTCTAAAGAGTGGTTGGTGAGAAATAATTGTAAATGTATAAAATGTGCAAAGGCATTCTATCATGAAAAACAGCGTTTATATTTTCTAGCCATATAATGATTTCAAAATAAAGGAGATCACCACCCTACCCTACTTCTTTAAACAAGCACTCGCTCACTTCAGTGACTGTGGCTTAGCTGGATGATCTTGGAGTTCTTTCTGTGATTTAGTCGGTGATATTGAACAGGCCCTAAAGCAAGAAAAGAAGGGGAACCGGATAAAGTAAATAAACTTAACAAAGCAGAAGACACGAGTGCCCTGAGAGTTCAACAATTTAGAATATTTGTCTGATATTTTTAAGTCCCAAAGTAATCTGTATTGACTATAAGAGGAAGCTAGTTTTCCAAGTTGGAAAAGGTACACGTGTGTGGCCAAATCCTCTTTAAGAAAATGCATTGAAAAGTTTGAAGAGTCCTCTGAGGAAATCACAATGTCCTCTATTGTCTCTCTTCATCAAGTCTCTGAAAATATTTTCGTCAGTTCATACATGTAAATGCACAGTTATTGTTTTTAAAAAATGGGCAGTGTGTAAATATATACACTGAGAATTAACTAAAAAGTTATTTTGCGCATGATCACCACTGATGAAACACACTGGCAATTTTAGAAAATTTATTTATATTAATTGTTAATAATTTAGCAGCTTTTATTTATTTAATTATTTCTATTAATTTATATCTTAATGAAGATAATAGAAATAAATAGCCAGTTTTTCAATTGGCCAGACTGTGCAAGAAAATACCCTGCTGTCCATTTTTTGGATTCTGCCAGAATCACAAAGTAGTTAAAAGACCTAACATGCTGACCATAGTGTCTCATGCTTGTAATTCAAGCACTTTGGGGGCCTGCGGCAGGAAGATCGCTTGAGCCCCAGAGTTTGAGACCAGCCTGGGCAACATAGTGAGACCCTATCTCTACAATTTAAAAAAAAAGAGCCATTTGTGGTGGTGCACACCTGTATTCCCAGGTACTTGGGAGGCCGAGGTGGAGAGATTACTTGAACCCAGGTGTTTGAGACTGCAGTGAGATGTGATTGTGTCATTGCACTCCAGCTTGGGTGACAGAGTGTCTTTAGGGGGAGAAAAAGCCCCCAATATGATGACAGCACCATCATCCTCCAGGTCAACATTTCAGTGATTTCAAGTGTATTGTGACAGCCTGCAGATGACAGAAAAATAATCATGGAATGTCATATCTTATTCTTAAAGTATTTTTTCACTGGACATAGCAAACTAAATTTTGGGTGGGTTGGGTGGGAGACAGAAGTGCCTTTAAGGAAAAGGGAGGAAAAGGAATGCAAACTGGCAACTAGTTAATTAACATAGGAACTTGATGTCAGGCTCTTGACATTGGAGATATGCACTCCATGGTGCTGAGATGGTGGGATGGGCAGATCTCTGATAAGACCAGGGGCCTGTGGTGAGGGTAGAGGAATGCTTACCATGTGTGACCAAGTGGGAGAAAACTGTGGTGAGACAGGGAAGGAGAGAAATAACTCACTTGTGTCTGGCAGGATGACATTGAACCTCATCAAGTATGATTTCTGTGTTGTTGTGGGTTATGGGAGTTTGATCTTGTTTTATGCCTGCTGCAAAGAAATGCCTTTTAGCTCAGATGAAGTTGTGATCACTTCAGTTTGGCACCTATTCACCAGTGTCAGCATTTCCAGTTTGTTCCCAGCCATGGCTGCAGTGAGTCTTTGAGATCTGGAAAGCTATAGAATGCAAACCCAACCTACGCTGCATTCTGACTTTCAGAGAACATGCCAGATTCCACAAGGTAATGACAGCCAAGTGTCATAAGGTGGCACTGAGTCTCCCCATGACCCAGCTTATTACCCTGTGTCAAGCTAATTTGGTTCATTATAGCAGAAAATGAATCAGAAACGTACAGGAGGACAGAATGCTCCTACCAAAGTGTACATCGGAGGGAAGGGTTGTTGGCTTTTTCCCAGACACTAAAAGGGAAAGGCAGACAGTTGAGGTAGGAATTCTCATACACTATGCAGATTATTATGATTAAAACCTCCTAAGTAAACTGTGCTGCCGAGTATCCTTTACATTTTGTTTTTGTGAAATCCCCAATGCTCTTAACATTTGAAAACTCAAACTACTGGCCTAGGAAACCCTAGAGAACAAGCAGACCAGAAAAGGAAACCTGGCATCATAAAAATAAACAACGATTCTGCCGAAGATGGATGTGAATTGTCAAAAGAAAGATCTGAGGCAGACAAATTTCAATCTCTGCAGACCCTTTTTCAGACCTTTCCTCCTGCTTTGCCTTCTTCCTCTGACAGCTCCCTAGAGGTCTCTGATGTCTTTCTTGAACAGGTCTGACAACAGAATTCTCTTCCTCAGTACCTCCCAGTGTCTACCAGTGTGACTTTGTCTTCCCAAGGGGTGTTCATAGCATCCTTACCTGTGGTGAGAATAGTTAGACTTTGTCTTCTCAAGCTGTAAAAATCCAAACTATGTGTCTTTATCTGTTTGTTCTTGTTTTCCAGGGACACAAGAGTAGCTCATATTATATTATTCTTCTGACCTCTTCAGTGTCCAAAGGCAGGAACACAGAATGGCCTTTGAAGGCAGACAAGGCTGGTGTCACCAGCTCTATGGCCCCAGGCAAGTCATTTAATGTTCCTGGGCTTCCATTTTCTCATTTGCAAGATACAGATATTCTTATTGCATGGTCATGTAATGATTGGATTTTAGAATGCCTAGTACGTATTAACTGTAAAAAAAAGTTGAAACCATTTTTTTTTCTTGTAAAGAAGTTAGGACCTGAGAGAAGTGATTTTATAAAAATCTATAGAATTATCTACCCTAAGCCACATATGTCATCATGTGGCCATTTTAAGACCAGATGAAGGTTGGGTATGGTGGCTTATGCCTGTAATCCCAGCACTTTGAGAGGCTGAGGCAGGAGGATTGCTTGAGCCCAGGAGTTTGAGACCAGCCTTGGCAACATAGTGAGACCCTGTCTCAAATAGATAGATAGATAGATAGATAGATAGATAGATAGATAGATAGATAGATAGATAGATAGATAAACTAGATGGGCGTAGTTGTGTGCCAGTTACTTAGAAGGCTGAGTTGAAGGATCACCAGAGCCCAGGAGGTCGAAGCTATTATGAGTTGTGATCATGCCACTGCCCTCCAGCCTGGGAGACAGAGTGAGACCCCGACTCAAGAAAAAAAAAAAGATGAGATAAGAGAGATACCTTTGACCTAGGTCTTTCCATCATCCTATACCAAATAACTTGGAATCCCTCTGTGTTGACCAGTCCCCAAGTTGCACTTGCAATTCCATTCTGTATTCTGTATCTGTAGATGAAAGATACGAATTGTATCCATAAAAATAACTCTTTATTATTCGCCTTCCCTTCCATCAGCACTGCATGCTGTTTTCAGTTTCCAAAAGGAGGTATCTCTCCAAGCCAGTATATGCCTCTTCTATCTGCCCTGGTCCTGATGAATATCCTTTCAAAATGAAACCTTCCATTCGCTAACTGCAAATGCATCTCCTCATTCACAACCCACAGTTTGTGATTATTTGCAATACTGGATTCTTTAAGTTTTTGGATTATTCTGTAATCACTCTTGGTTTTTAATCTAACCAGTGAGTTCTAGGGCTCGAGCCAGGGGTTCTGATGAAAGATTTTTCTAAAACAGTGGCTCACTACAATGGTCACTGCTTGTTATTCTGGCCTAAAATGGAGCCTCTGATGACAATGACAGGAAAAATGGGTAGAAAGGGAGTAGAGAGAGGGGATGGCTAATGGGTAGAAAAATACACTTAAATAAAAGGAATAAGACCTAGTGTTTGGTAACACAACAGGGTGAAGAGAGTTGTCGACAATTTATTGAGTATTTCAAAATAAAAGAGTGGAACTAGAAGGTTCCTAACGCAAAGAAACAATAAATGCTTGAAGTGTTGATCTTTACACATTGTATGCCTGTATCAAAATATCACACGTATCCCGTAAATATTTATAATGATCATGTATCCATAATAATTAGAAATAGGAAAATGTAAGAAAAATACCTTTGCCACCATGATTTCTTGGGCTCTTGAAATGAACATTGTTCAAATCTCTCAGAATAGTTATTTTAATCCCAACTCTCTGCGATGGTGGCCTCCACAGAGAAGTGCACAAAACACTCCACTGAGCTGCAATAAACATATAGGACTTCTCTTCAAACATATTCTTAATCTGAAAAAGGAAGACTGGGCATGGTGGCTCACACCATTGGGACACTGAGGTGGGGGTATTGCTTGAGGTGAGGAGTTCAAGACCAGCTTGGGCAACAGAGCAAGATTCTATCTCAAGAAAGATTTTTAAAAATTATGTGGATGTGGGAGTGTGCACCTGTAGTCCCAGCTCTTGGGAGGCAGAGGAGGGAGGATTGCTTGAATTCGGGAATTGGAGGCTGCCACAGCGAGCTATGATCTTGCCACTATACTCCAGTCTGGGCAACCGAGTGAGACCCTGTTTCTAAGAGAAATGAAAAGTAATAATAATAATAATAATAATAATAAATTTAAAAAGAAAACACTTAGCTTTCCTTCGTAAATGAATCGTCATACATTCCTCTCTCATCCCACCATGGTTCTAAAGTAAGAGTGCTGGCTTTACTGTGAAGAGGTGTTGACAGAAACATCTTCACTCGATTATTTGATCATCTCTACATACTGCAATATAACACAGTCTTGTGTATTTCTGGTTTGGCGGCTTTATGTCTATTACTAAAACACCCCCCACTTAATGAACAAGATTAAAATATTAAAATATTCCTTTCTGCTAAATTGCTGCTTAAAATAATAGCAACACCACAAGCCTAAGAAACCCCAAAGAAAATAGCATCGTCCATATATTTTCTGCTGTTAAAAAAGCTCTTGATCAGCCACAAAACATGGTTAAAAACATTGACAGTCTGAGCCTATTTGTCAAATGGTGCTGAACAGCAGCAAAAAGAAAACTATCGACAGAGCTGCATGGAATAGACGACATGACCAACTTTAACCGGAACCTGGTGCTCAATATACACGGTGTGGGGAGATAGTAACCAACGGAGTTATCCTGTTTAACCATTTCAAAATACGACTTCCTTTTAATCTCTTATGATCTAAAAAATGTCTATCTTGTGTGTGTTCTAAGGTATGTATAATTAGCACAGTATACACATGTATCATTTAGAGATAAATAAAAGGACAAACAAAAATTACATACAGACAAGCATGAGAGATCAATGTTTAGACACCAGTGGTATACTAGAGAGTAAATTCCTGACAGAATTGTAAGATTCTTAAAGCAGGGTCATAAATCATCTAGTCTGGAGTCTCTTCAAGGAGTGAACGAATGGAGGGACTGAGTGAGTAAATGATGTTTTAGATGATTCACATTCCTTAACTTTTGGGGGCGCTTTGGCATCTGCAATTTTCCAGGTGGCATTCACGTAAAAAATATGCCCAAATGCCCCATGGAATCTCCTGGAAATAATGATGTCAGCTTTGACATCACCGGGTAATGAAAAGATAGTCTTCCTTTTTGATAAAATGTCCATCTCTATCCTTACATTATGCTACTTTTTTGTCTGATAGAAATGACTTAATTGATAAAAAGACAAAGTTTCTTTGTTTTTGAAATTATCTAGACATCTATGGTTACTTCTAAGCTTATATATACTTTACCTATTTTCTATGAATCATAGTTCTTCACTGATTAACCCAACTGTATGAAGAGGTGCACAGGTAATTGATGACCGAACTTCCATGATCTTGCAGTTATGTGCTCCCTTAAATTCAATTCTGTATTTATCAATTCCTCTACTTTGAGTTCTAGACCATGATACTTGTGAGACATGCAAACAAGTCCTTGTCTTCAAAGAATCTGTAGGTATCATAACTTGGTAAGCTTTAAATTTTATGTGCAAGTATATTTTATTTTTGGCATGAGGTCTCCTTTTGGAGATAGATATAATAGAAGTAGAACCCAGGTTTGTAAGTCCATAAATATCCTTCCAAAACCACAGAGACATTTTTCTGATGAAAATATAATATAGATGAAAGTAAACAATGAAGAGATGGAGCCTTGGGGACATGTGGCCCACCGTGTGCTTCCTCCATAGAGAGAGCTCATTTCATCACAGCTGGATCAAAGTCATAAAACCAACATGGAGCATCTGAAGATGATGAAAAAACATGGCTGGGAGAGAGAGTTGCATGAATGTAACTCCAGGTACCCAGGATAGAAGGATCCTGGGTCCCTGTATGGTCTTGTGGAGCATAGATACCCACCTGCCCTGGATTGCACACTAATAGAGTAGAAGACTCCTAGGTCACAGTATGGTCTTATGGAGCATAGATATCTACCTGTCCTCAACTGCAGACTAATAGTATAGAAGGACCCTGGGTCCCTGTATGGTCTTGTGGATCATAGATACCCACCTGTCCTGGACTGTCAGCTCACACTGAACTGCTCCATGGGAGAGAACAAAATTCTGTCTTGCTTGAGCAACTGTCCTTTTTAAAATCTCTTGGTCTGTATGTAAAGAATAGGCTATCATTGATGAATATTAAATAATGGAAATTTGTGTAAATGGGTTCGTGCAACATTATTTTAGACAAGAAACAATTCTGCCTTGTACTTTTACACCATCAGGTTTTATTCATGCCCTTGTTCTTCCCTGTAGTGTCTCTTATCCATAGGTAGAAATTCTATTTTTCCAGAGTTTGTTTAAATACTATCTACTGTGGCTCTTACCGATTTTCCCTCTCCTCCTGAACTGACCCTATGCTTTCTATGCTGTGCCAGACAAGTTTAATCTATCCCTTTGTGCTCCTCTCAAAGAATGTATTTTTTGTTTAATATAACAACCATGCATATGTCTAGCGATTCTAGATTCCACCAGGGGCATGAGAACAGTGACTATCATCTTACTAACTTTTCTGTCTCCCTGATACCTAGAGCAATGTCTTGCATGTAATAGGCCATCAGTAATCCACTAAATGTTTGTGGAACATGCATTGAGCATGAGTCTTACTCTTTGTGTGCTTATTAGGCTAAAATAGTGGTCTTTCATGTTTAATCTGCAAAAAGTGCTCATATTCACTCCTCTCCTAGTTATCAAATGAAAGAGCAATTGTTATTTCACAGATTGCACAAGAAGGGTGTCTTCTATCTTTTCTTTTAAGGCTGCCTTGAAAACATATGCCAGGAAAACAGGCTATTGTTGGGATAAGATAATTATGATTATAATAACTCGTTTAAGAGAAATGTCAGCTGCTCTTGTTTTATTTTTCACATGATAGAACCGTGGCCTGTTTCAGTATGATGTTTTCAGGACCTGGTATATATTTTTATTTTCCTCCATGAATCTTTCATCCTTTACTGACGTTTATTCGTTTTATGTAATTATACTAAAAGGAAAGCTCTGGCCAGGCAAATTCGTTGTTGTCTGCCTCTGAAGAGACATTCATATCTCGTAGCTCAGATTTCAAGTTTTGTGATCAGGAACCCTCGGGCCAATTTTTAAGGAGGTTTCAGGCCAGCAGAGCTTCACTGTCTTCCAAAATGTCCAAAATGAGATTACAGGATGGGCAAGATCAATTTGCTAGAAGGTACTTAAGCAATAAATCTGGAGCCTTTTGTCCAGTCACTGTTTCTTTCAAGCTTTGTGGCGGAAAATTAAGCCGCAAGAGCTTTGACAAATTAGATATTACTACCTCTAATTGTGTATGTTTTAGCTTATCACACTGAATCGCAGCATTGTAACTGACTATTATGCCAACAAGGCCTTCGCTTAATCAGTGGAGTGCCATTTAATAGCGATTAATCACCCGACTAAAATGTCATATTAAGGTCACAGAAACTTGAAATCTCAAAAAGAGAGAACATTAAAGTCAGCTGACAAATAGGGGGAAAGAGCCTGCGGTGTGAAAGGAAGTTCTGAGCACTTTGTTTCATTAGAAACTGGGAGAGCATGTAATGAGAATTCAGTCTTAACTTTCAGCTGAGGTCAGAAGCCATTTGCTTGCATTGCTGCAGAGGACGCCGGTTTTTCCATTCTTTAGTGGGCTTCCGTCTGTAAATAGGAAACTCCTGCCCACAGAATACTTGAAATTTTACATGAATTTTACAGATTCACGATTTTTGTTTGTTTTGTTTGCTGGTTTTGAGTCAGAGTCTCATTCTGTCACCCAGGCTGGAGTGCTGTGGCACCATCAAGGCTATTGCAGGCTCAACCTCCTGGGCTCAGGTGAACCTTCTGACCTCAACGTGCATAGTGGCTGGGACTACAGGTACAGGCCACCATGCCCAGCTAACTTTTTGATTTTTGTGGCGATGAGGCCTCATTGTGTCACCTAGGCTGATCTCAAACTCATGGGTTCAAGTGATTCTCCCACCTCGGCCTCCCAAAGCGCCGGGATTACATGTGTGAGCCAATACGCCCAGCCACAGACTCATTATTTTTATTTGGATTATTGTTTGGTTTTCTGGCATTTTGTTCCTTTGCTGTTACTTTTAAGAAAGAAATAAATCAGATATGATATGTACTCAAGACATTAGGAAACAGCACACTTTCGCACAGTTACAAAATATCTATAAAGAGAAAAAAATTTGATTCTCTTGTTTGCAAGGGAATTTTTATTTCTCAGAAAACTTGGCAAATCAAAAGTTATTGGACAAAAAGAAAATGACTAAAGATGTCTTTTGTTTTTATTATTAATACCCAAGGGGATACTGTGCCAGTCTGAAGGGCCTGTGTCAGTCCCTCAGAAGACAAAATTCGTGAGAAGTGGAGATAGGGAGATACCAAGGTATTTCACTTTTTTGTGGCTATTGTGAATGGCATTGTGCTTTTTATTTGGGTTTCTGTTTGTTTATTATTCCAATCCATGATCATTGGTTTTTTTTCCATTTGTTTGTGTCATCTTTTTCTTTGAGCAGTGTTTTGTAGTTTTCATTGTAGAGGTCTTTCACGTCTTGGTTTAGGAACAGGCATATAGACCAATGGAATAGAATTGAGATTCCAGAAGCAATACCTCAATTTCAATACCTCAACTCATCTTCGACAAAGCCTGCTCCACCTACCACTGGGGAGAGGAGAACCTATTCATTAAACCTTGTACAACAGAGTCAATTTAGTGTACTTGCTATTGTGAACAATGCTGCGAATGTTGATGAGGGGCACACCTCATCAACAAGGGTATCTGCATAATCAACATTTGTATACCTAACCCTGAATTGTACCCCACATCTTTAAAATAAATAAAAGAATGCTAGCTATTGGCTTCATAGCCAGAAAAAAGATAAAGTTGGGCTGAGAATTATATGAGGATTATCTTTGGTGTTTACATGGTAGCTGTATTTTCATTTCAAAGGAACTCAAATGGGGAAATGTAAAAAATTTCCATAAAATCACATCATCCCACAAGAAAAAAATAGCCACTGTGCTGAATCAGTATTGACAATAAAAATGATTACTAAAAAAAGAGAGAGAGAAATGATTGGGTCATGAGGGCTCTGCCCTCATGAATGAATTATCCCTTCATAGACTAATGGATTAAAGGGTTAACATATTAGTGGATTATCATGGGAATGAGACTGGTAGCTTTATAACAAGAAGGAGGAAGATCTGAGTTAGCACATTCGGCCCCTTTGCTATGCAATGTCCTGTGTGACCTCAGGACACTGCAGAAAGTCCTCTCTAGCAAGAAGTCCCTCACAGATGCAGCCCCTCAACTGGAACTTCTTAGCCTCCATAATTGTTAATAATAAATTCCTTTTAAAAGTAAACAAATTAATAAAAAAGAGAGAGGGATGGAGGAGAGATAATGTACACGAAGCCACCCATTGGATACCATCCTTACCATTAGGGAAACAGCTTGACAGAGCCCAAACTTTACCTTTATGAAATATACTTATGTAGCAAATCCTCACATGTACCCCACAATTTTAAAATAAGAAAAAGAAATACTTATTAGTGGAAAAGGCAAAGCATTTCTAAATTAACTAACCACACCAATTTCTCAGAACACAAAATAAGCCCTCTACTGCCACCTGGTGGTAGTATATGCTAAAGAGGAGGTTCTCTTTAGTTGGCTAGATGAAATGCTTTCTCTCTCCGTGTCATGCTGTTTCATGCCCTTCTGTATGCTCTATATTTTTACATATACCGCCCCCTCTAACAAGAACCATTGTTTCCTGAATCTTGATGGAGATAAGGTTCCGCTTATGTTTTATCTCAACCCAAGTAACCATTTCTCTATGCAGACTGGCCTCACATTGATGAGCAGTCTTCTTCCCCTCAATCTTGGCAGATGGGGGTGAGACAGCCTCAACTGTATGGGTGGGGAGGATTGGAGAGAGATGGCATTGAGGGTTTACCAAACATAAAATCCATGGAAAGAGACATCAGGGAGAGAGGCAAGATGGTGACGGAACAGGTCAGAGTGTGAAAGTCTCCACGAAAGAGAGTGTTCATAAAGACTCTCCCCGTGAGTGGGTGTGTGCCAGTGGGTGAGTGAAAGTTCGTCTGAGGGGAGACTCAGGTTCATGCACCTGGAGCTCTCCTCCAGAGGTGACTGGAACCCACCACCACCCTGAGATTGGAGCCCCAGGCATGTAGGATTGTCTGCTGTTCTCAGGGCTCTCTTGAGAGGAAGCAGCAGGGAACAACTGCACATCATCACCTGGCACCTGGCCCACACCATAACCTGCAGCAGTAGACTGGACACAAGCTCCAGGAAACATGGAGAAGGCAGGGTGGGACATCCAGAATGAAGCCCTGCTGCCCATGAGAAGATATCAACTGGTGCCATCTTCTCTGTCCTGGGACCGGGCAGAGACCTGCATTGCCCCACCCAGCTCTGTCCAGCCTCCAACCTGGGACCCAGAGACTATCCCCTCATCCTCCCCCACGCTGAAACAGGCACAGATACGTCAGATATGAGTGGGAGACTTGACAGCAGCGGCATCAACAGACAAGGCAGGTGAGTCTGGATCTGATCCATTCTACTCCCACAGTAGTCCATGGGGAATCTGACCCATGCTGAGAAAAACCCTATCAGCCTGTGCTGAGAGTGGAAAAGATGGGCTGGAGCCCAGAGTCACTCCATAACATGGTGGCAGCAGCTGAAAATAGCAGCAGCAGTCAAAAGGAACCTGGGGTTACAAAAATGGCCACAGAACAAGTAATTTTGTTTGTTTGTTTTTGTTTTAATTTTTGTTTTTGCTTCTCTCTTTCTTTCAGTTTTTGTTTACATTTTCATACTTGCTTTGTTTCTGTTATTTTAATGTTTTTTTTTTAGATTTTCTGTTTGTATATGGGTATTTTTGAGGGTGAGCACATCAATCGGTTTTTTTTGTTTGTTTGTTTAAATGATTGTATGTTTGGGGTTTTTTTTTTAATTTTTTCTCTTTGTCACTCTGTTTATTCATTAGTTGGTATGCCTGTCTGTTTTCCCAATTCCTCTCTCTCTCTCTCTCTCTCTCTCTCTCTCTCTCTCTCTCTACCTTCCTTTCATCTTCCTCCTTTCTTTTTACATTCTTTTCCTTTTTCTTATCTCATTTTGCTTTCAGGAGGCAAACATACACCTCCATTGCATGGACAGATTGTAAGGTGGTGGAAAGTAGGTTACAGGGAGCCCACACACCTGTCAGGGGATACTGGGGTCTGAAGATAGTTTCTGAATCACAGTACCCCCTTAATTACATCTCAAAACTGCAAAAAAGCACAACCCCCCCATCCTTAGTCCAGCTTCAAAGTTGAACAAAACCAGAGGATCTCCATAAGGAAGAATAGGAGATTGAGCAAACAGAAGTAAAAGCTATCCCCTATCACTGAACAATAGAATTAAAGAAGAGGTTAAAAAAAGGAAGGAGGGAAACCTACCAAACTTTGGGGGGAAAAAAGGAAGGATGCAGGTCTCATACAGACCCCTAGGAGGACAACAAATGAGAATACAGACTCTGGAATTCAAACTCAGAAATCAACCCACAAGTCAAAAGAAAGACAACAAACAAATAAACAAACAGCAACAACAGCAGTAAACTCTATAAGAACCTCATGACAGGGATAAACCCTCACATCTCCGTAAGTAGCCTGAATGTGAATGGACTAAATGCACCACTTAAAAGACATAGAATGGCAAATTGGATAAAGTATCATAATGCAACAATATGTTATCTCCAAGAAACTCATCTCACCAGAAAGGACACTCAAAGACTCAAAGTAAGAAGAAGGAAAACAAATTTTCAGGCAAACAGAAACCAAAAAAAGCAGGAGTTGCAAGAGATCAGGAAGACGGCAGCAGAGCCAGTCAGACTACGCAAGTCTCAGTGTGAGTGAGTGTATGGAAAATTTTGTGAGTGGCTGACTGAGTGAGGGCATGGGAGCTAGTGGCCAGGGGTCTCCTGGTGCAGTAGCTGGTGCCACAGTTGCTGGGCTTGGACCCTAGCAATTCCCAGGACATAGATGTTGAGCACCATTTTCTTTTTTTTTAATCAACAAAATCCTTCCTGGGAAGAAAATGCTGGGAGATACTGTCTAAGTGGGGGCTCAAGAGCAAGTGGCCAGGCCCTTGGTGCTGCAGCTGGTGCTGCAGCTTCTCTGCTTGGTCCTTGGCTCTTTCCAGGTTGCAGAAGCTGAGTGCCATTTTTTTTTTTTAGTCGGAGTCTCACTCTGTCACCCAGACTGAAGTGCAGTGGCCGCTCCCGGCCACCGCAGCCTCGAACTGCTGGGCTCCAGCGATCCTTCCGCCTCAGCCTTCCAAGTGGCCAGAACTACAGGTGCGCACTACCATGTCCGGCTAGTTTTTTTGATTTATTGTAGAGATGAGGTCTCGCCAAGTTGCCCAGGTGGGTCTCAAACCTGCGGGCTCAGGCTTTTCACTCAACTCGGCCTCCCAAAGCACAGGATTACAGGCTGAGCCACCATGCCCAGCTGCTATTTTTTTAAACAGACAAAAGTTTTCCTGTGAAGACACAGAGAGGAGAGATGATCACCCCAAGCTCTCCCTCACCATTGGCAAGAGAGACTGCCAACTCCAGGCTTTGCTTCACCACCTCAGCACCTGGCAGGGCACTGGCAGCAGGGGCTGTGGAAGGAGTCCAGAGGCAAGATCCCATGGAAGAGGACAAGAGAGGCACCTCAGCACCATCTTGAAGGTGGGGCAGGAAAGTGTTCCAACTTGCTCACCACAGAGCAACAGATCCTATCTCTGTGACTGGCGGATCAACTACTCAGGGTCTGCTTATGACCCAGAGGGAATATCCTGAAAGCACAAACTTCAGAGGGACCTGACAAGTGCTGACTCCCAGGCAGCCCACCCCCTACCCTGATCCAGTCACAGGACAAAGGGTGTGACCAGAAAAGGATGAGGAAGAACTCCAAAGAGATCAGTGGTGAGTCTGGGGCTGACCCCAACCCCCTCCTCCCCAGCAATCCTCTGAACATCAGACCCACATAGCTGGGCCACAACTAAGAGGGACAATTCCAGGCTGAGCCTGGACATGAGTCACAATAGGAGAACTCCATTACAGGATAGACCTGGCTGGGGCACCCCCTGTGAGTACATACCCGGGGAAGAGACAATCCCACACTTCCCCACCAGAGATCTCCCTGACCATGCGAAAGTGGGAGGGGAGTACTGCAGTCCCACCCACCTCCACTGCCCCTCCTCCTTCCCTGCCCCAGACACTGAGGAGAGAGTGAAAGAGGTGGCTCTGCAGGAGAGACCTGATTAGAGGAACAATTACAGAGCCTGCCACAAGAGGGTAGGTTTTTATAATTTTTAATATTTTTTAATTTTTAAAAATTTTTGTTTGTTAGTTCATCTATTTTTTAAGTATTTTTCCTTTATGCATGAATGTGTGTGTGAGGATTAGCTCTGCATCCCCCGGAATTTTTTTTCTTTTTCTGTTTCTTTCTTCTTTTATTTGTTATTTTCTGTTTATGTGTGTATGTGAATGATTGAGTGTTCGTCTTTCAATTTTGTTGTATTGTTGGTGTGTTTTTGCTCTTTTGTTCTTCCTGTTTTTTTATTTTTCACTTTTTATAGTTTAAGGTGTGTCAATATATGTGCAAGGGTTTAATCTGAATTCCTTTTCTTTCTTTTTTTTTCCAGGCTTTCTGTTTTTCTTCTCTATGCACTTTTTGCTAGGCATGCATGTTTGTGTGTTACTTTTCTTGGGTTTTTTTGTGGTTGTTATTTTGTTAAATTTTATTTTTATTCCAGTTTGTTTTGAGGTGTGTGTGTGTGTGTGTGTGTGTGTGTGTGTGTGTGTGTTCAATTTTCTTTGCATTGGTTTCTGCTTTGCATCATCATATAGACTGGTGGTGGGGAACACATACCACAATAAGTGAACACTGTAATTTGCAAGTAGTTTCTGAATCCTAGCACCCCATTCCCTACTTTATTCGAATTTCAAAAACTGCAAGAGACGGCAAAGCTTCCCATCCACTGTCCTATTTCAAAATGGAACAAACCCAGATCCTGGATGAGGGAAGAATAGAGGACTGAGCAAACATCAGAAGGTAAACCCTCTCCCACTGACACTGAATAACAGAACTAAAGAGAAAAACAAGAGATCTGTCACAAAAGAGGAAAAGCTAAAGGAAGATCTCAGGCAATTTCAAGTGTACCAAAGACAAAACTGCTAAAAATTCAGAACTTGGTGCCCAAGCAATGGAAGTCACCAATGACTGGCCCCAGAATAAAACAGAATTAGGGAAAGGATGGAATGAGTGAATAAGACTCAAGAAAGATAAGATGCAGCACTGAAAGAACTTGTAACAAAGATTTTGGCAATAAAAAATTTCATCCAGGAAATAAATAGCAAGATGACAAGCATGGAAAGCAGAATTAATCTAGCTGAAGAAAGAATCTCAGAACTTCAAGACTGGAACATGGAATTAACCTGATCTGTAAAAAACATAAAAAGGAAGAAACAAAAAAGCCTACAAGAGATGTGTGATTATATCAAGAGGCCGAACCTATGCCTGATTGGTATCCGAGAAGAAGAAAGGGAAATGGAGAACAACTTGGAAAAGAATTCCAGGAGGTAATCCAAGAAAACTTTCCTCATCTCACCAGAGATGTGACCAGCCAAATACAAGAAATACAGAGAACCCCCACATGAGATCAAATGAGAAGACCAGCCCCTAGACACATAGTAATTCACCTACACAAAGTACACACAAAAGAAAAAATCCTAAAGACAGCAAGAGAGAAAGATCAGACTACCTAATGGGGACAACCAATCAGAATAGCAACAGACCTATTGGCAGAAGCACTGCAAGAAAGAAGGAACTGGAGCCCTATATTCAAAGTCCTCAAAGATAAATGGTTTCAACCAAGGATTTCCTATCCAGCAAAACTCAACTTCATCAATGATGGAGAATTAAAATCCTTTGCAGATATCCAATCCTTAAGACATTATGCAGCTTCAAGGCCAGCTGTACAGGAGACATTTAAAAAGGTATTCAGTACAGAAGAAAGAAAGAAAGGAATGACCACACACTTCCCAAAAGAACAGCAGAGCACAGAATCAACTGAGTACAGCACAACAAGAAACTTGAAAACACACACATACGTCAACCCCAAAGCCAAAACAAAACAAGCAAACAAAGAAAAACTTTATAAGAGCCTCATGACAAGAACAATCACATTTCAATGGTCAGCCTGAATGTGAATGGACTAAATGCACCACTGAAAAGATACAAAATGGCAAACTGTATAAGAAACCATGACCCAATTATTTCCTCATCCAGGAGACTCACTACAAAGAACATACACAGACTCAAAGTTAAAGGGTGGAAAACGAGGTTCCAGGCAAATGGCTCACAAAAGAAGGCAGGAGTTGCAATCTTAATATCAGACAGAACAACCTTCAAGCTGTCAAAAATTTTAAAAGATGCAAAAGGACACTACATAACGATAAAAGGTTTGATCCATCAACAAGAGGTATCCATCCTAAACATATATGCATCCAACATAGGAGCACCAACATTTATAAACATTTATAAAACTACTGATAGTCTCGGCAAGATGGTGACAGGACAAGTCAAACTCTGACAGGACAAGTCAAACATGGAACTGAAGGCAGTTCTATGTGCCCCCACAGTAGCCGGCTACATGGGGGATGGCTGATATAGCTAGTCCCATGCAGCAAATTGCCTCCATTGCACTACGGCCTCTGCAAGGGATTACTGCTGTGGCTGCTGTGGTTGCTATCAGATGCTGAACAGCTGCTGATACTGCAGCTCTTGGCTCTGGCCCCAGGAAATTCCTGGCTACCTCCTCCACCCAAGCTGCCCATGGCAAAACAAACTGCAGCGCCCAGCTATTTTGCTGGTTCCCAGTGCCTGATGCCAGACACACACCATCATCACCTATCATAGATGATTAACTGGGGCCCCGGATGAATGGAGAGAGAGGATTGGTGAAAGAGGAGCCGCCCACTGCAGACATTTTCCAGGCAGAGATTTGCATTGCCCCACCCATCTCCATGCAGCCTCTACCTTGTTTTCTAAGGTAACCCCGCCAAAACAGGAGACAGAAGCCCCTCCCCTATGCTGAATCAGACACAGACAACTCAGTTATGTGTGGAAGACCTGTCAGGTAGCAAGCCAAGGGAACTGACCCATGCTATGAGTAACCTATCTGCCTGCAATGAAAGCAAGAGGGAGGGGCTAGAGGACAGAGCTGAAGAGACTTTAGACACACAGGAAAGACCCTAGAGCTAGTCAGGTTTCTTACTTTGATTTTTTATTTTATTGTTTTGAATGTTTGTTTTGTTCACTTTTGTTTGCTTTTTGATTTAGACTACCTGTCTGTGTTGGGGAAGAACACATCAAAAGGCATAATTTTGTTGGACTGTCTTTGTGTAATTACTAGTATGCTTCAGGGAATTTTGATTGTTTTTTACTCTTTTCTGACCTTTTGTCTCTTTTTATTCGTTAGTTGGTATGTATGTCTGTTTTCCCTCTTACTCTTTTCTCTCTCTAACTTCCTCTTGACCCCGCCTTCTTCCATTATATTCCTCTT
>CAUYQG010146397.1:0-11055 GCA_963574415.1 Tarsius wallacei
ATCCTTCCGCCTCAGCCTTCCAAGTAGCTGGAACTACAGGCGCGCACTACCACACCTGGCTAATTTTTGATTTATTGTAGAGATGAGGTCTCGCCAAGTTGCCTAGGCGGATTTCGAACCCACGGGCTCAGGCAATCCACTCACCTCAGCCTCCCAAAGGCGTGGATTACAGGCTGAGCCACCAAGCCCGGCTGCCTCAGCTTTTCAAGTAGCCAGAACTACGGACGCTTGCTACCATGCCCAGCTAATTTTTGATTTATTGTAGAGACAAGGTCTCACCAAGTTGCCCAGGCTGGTCTCGAAACCCTGAGCTCAGGCAATCCTCTTGCCTCCGCCTCCCAAAGTGCTAGGATTACAGGCATAAGCCACCACACACGGCTGAGAAAGAGTATATTGCACATTGCGAAAGATGATATAATACTTTCAGCTCTGTTACTATTATTGCTGGGTTATGAGCCGCAGGAGAGTTTCAGCTTTACTGCTCCCCAATCTCACTTTTTTGTGACCTCAAATTTTATTACCCAGCTTCATCACCCTCTTGAGCTACTGGTGCTAGTTTTGGAAATCAAATCTTCCCTCTATGGGCAAAATATGCCATGACCGAAGACTTTCACAAGATTAATGCTGTGTACTTGGAAGGCCATTCCAGAAGATTTCCAAGGATTGGCTGAATGGCTTCAGAGGCATCCTCGTGTGGGCCGTAGACTGGCTCTGGTCCCAAGTGCTAGTTCTCATTGGCCATGCAGCTTTGGAAAGATGTCACCTCTCTGTTCTGCTTCTTCTCTTGTAAAATGGTGAGGCTGGATTAGATGAGATGTACATATGTATCTCATCTCGGCCTCCCAAAGTTCTGGGATTACAGGCTTGAGCCACCGTGCCTGGCCTATCTTTTGACTTTAAGAATCTGGCTGGGCTCGGTGGCTTAGCCTGTAATTCCAGCACTTTGGGAGGTCAAGGCGAGTGGATTGCCTGAGCCTGCGGGTTCGAGACCAGCCCAGGCAACTTAGTGAGACCTCATCTCTACAATTAAAAAAAAAAAATTAGCCAGCGTGCCTGTAATTCCAGCTACTTGGAAGGCTGGGGTGGAAGGATCGCTTGAACCTAGCAGGTCGAGGCTGTGGGGGCCGTGAGTATGCCACTGCACTCCAACCTGCATGACAGAGTAAGACTCCAACTCAAAAAAAAAAAAAAAAGAATCCATCAGGGCTAGGTGCAGTGGCTCATACCTCTAATCCAAGCAATTTGGGAGGAGGAGGTGGGAGGATTGCTTGAGCCCAGGAGCTGGAGACCAGCTTGGGCAACACAGCACAACCTCATTGCTACAAAAAAACCTAAAGCCGGGTATGGTGGCTCAAGCCTGTAATCCTGGTACTTTGGGAGGCCGAGGTGAGGGGATTGCCTGAGCCCATGGGCTCAAGAACAGTCTGGGCAACTTGGTGAGACCCATCTCTACAATAAATCAAAAAATTAGCTGGGCATGGTAGTCTATGCCTGTAGTTCTCAGCTACTTGGAAGGCTGAGGTGGCCGTGAGCGTGCCATTGCACTCCAGCCTGGGTGACAGGGTGAGACTCTGACTCAAAAAAAAAATGTTTTAGCTAGGTGTGGTGGCACAACCTGTAGTCCTAGCTATTCAAGAGGCTAAGGTGGAAGGATCACCTAAGCCCAGGAGTTCAAGGCTGTGGGGAACCCTGATTGTGCCACTGTACTCTAGCCTGGGTGATAGAGTGAAACTTTGACTCAAAAAAAAAAAAAATCTCTTGGGTATTTTGAAGAGGGCAACCATTTTGAAGGGGGAGGACTTGTACGCTTATGGAAAAGTGAACTGCCTTGACCTTGCCTTCTAGCCATATGTAGTGTATAT
This sequence comes from Tarsius wallacei, assembly GCA_963574415.1. NCBI lineage: Eukaryota > Metazoa > Chordata > Mammalia > Primates > Tarsiidae > Tarsius > Tarsius wallacei. Next base: position 1,863 of record CAUYQG010146397.1, read on the forward strand.
TGGGTGGCCTTGTGTGCCTGGTGGGTCCTCATTTGGAAATGAATGTAACAGCTTTTCCAGCCCATCCAGCTTTCATATGAACCCTCTGCCTCATTTCCTCCCCTCAACCTAGAGGAAAAAATAAAGAGCAGAATGTACCCTTTCCTTCCCACCAACCTGTCCAGGGGCCTTGAACTACTTCCTGTCAGGACCTGGACTCACGGCTCTGAATTCCTGCAACGTTATGCCGGTACCATGGAAATCTTTCCACATGTTCTGTCTCTATGAAAGATGCCCTGTAGTAAAGTTCCTACCCAACTTTTCCTCCACTGCTTCCACCATGGATTAGTCCTGTGACTGACTTTTTCCTCTGAGTGTACAGAGAACTGTGAGAAAACTCCAGTCATGGGGAAAGCCAGTTACAGACCTGCACTCTTGTTCCCTAACGAACTGGCAGGGTCTGGGTGTTCAATCTCTGAGAAAAGAGCCCTCCTGTCCCACCCTGCCTGCTTCTGATGGCCTGGTGAACAACTGAAAAGCTCAGCTGTTTGCAAATCCTTCCCTCCCATCTCCTGTCTTTTTTTTTTGACTTGCTTAGATTCCAAGAATCTTTTTTTAAAAATTTTTAATATTTTATTTAAAAGTTGAGGGATACAATTCAGGATTAGGTATACAAGCGGACATTGTACAGGTAAAGTTTGTGCCTCCCTTTGGTCCCCACTTTGCCTGGTTTGAGATCAGGTACCGATGTTATATGTACCGCCCCCAACCCTGGCAGTAACCTGCTACCACCAATCCCTTTCTTATAGTATTATGATAAATGTTCAGGGTCCGCTTAAGAGTGAGAACATGTGGTACTCAGTTGTTTCTGTGATAGATCACTGAGTATGACATCTCCTGTCTTTCTACGGATTCAGGACCAAATGCCTCTGCCGCCAGGAATGAAAATTAAGCCAAAGAGGAAGCCCAAGGACAAGGGGTCCAGGTGTGGAGTCTGGGAGCTGGCTGCCCATTCGCCACATGGCCTCAGGGAGGCTGCTTCTCTCTCTCAGTACCTTCAGCTGTAATAGGGGTTTAACAATAGTACCTCCTCGACGGGATTACTTGGAAGAGAAAAGCAGAGGCTGTGTCTCCAGAGCCAGCGTCAAGTAAATCCTCAACCCATGTAGCCATGGCTATTACCTTGTAAGCAGTATTCGATACATGTCATGGCAAAAATAAATGGAAGGCATGGCTCGAATTTATTTAAGCCAATCAAATCAATATTCATTCTACATGAACTACAGAATGGAGCATCCTGTTGGCAGGGGACCCTCCAAGACACGGTGGGATGAGAGCAAGAAGGTAGGAAACGGAGAAGCCAGATTGGGCTTCTTTGGTTACTCTGTTATGTTTGATCTCAAGCAGATTCTGTGTGGTACTTGTCCTCCCCAATGCTGTCCCCTCCCCCATCCTCTTTCATTTTGGAAAACAATCAGTAACACAAAGCCTCCCACCACTTGCCCTTCCTGAGTCCGGCCTTGCTTATTAGACTGTAACCTTCCTGAAGGCAGATTCACTTTTTTCTTTGACTGCAGGCTTTACCCAGTGCCAACCCCTAGATCCTCTTGGATTTTTAACAAAGAAGCAACACGGGCACCCCAGGGCCGGGAGGGAGACATTTTTTCTTCTGAGAGATTTTGCAGAGACCGAACTGTCCAGAAAAGCAACAGGCTGCCTGCATCCAGGGAACTGCCTTCCCTGCCAATTTGTGGTTAATCAACAAGGGAGAAAGTTGGTTCCTTGAAGGAAAAGAAAAGGAATACGAACTGGAAGAGAGAAGGCAACGGAGAACTGCGGATCTGGGATACAGGGCTTCCTCAACACATTCTGTCTCTGCAGCCCTCTGTGGCTCCAGGTTCCCCATATTATTATGCTAACTATAGGTGGTCTCTGTCAACCAGCTAGTAACTAGGAGGTGGCCATTGTCCCTGCAAGTTTCAACTGGGTAACTTCGCATCTGGTGAATCAATAGATGGCAAAGGTCGGGCATGGTGGCTCAAGCCTATAATCCCAGCACTTTGGGAGGCCGAGGTGAGGGGATTACCTGAGCCCATGGGTTCGAGAACAGCATGGGCAACTTGGTAAGACTTCATCTCTATAATAAACCAAAAAATTAACCTGGTGTTGTAGCACACGCCTGTCATTCTGGCTACTTGGAAGGCTGAGGTAGAAGGATCATCTGAGCCCAGCAGGTTGACACTGGGGAGATTGTGAGCAAGCCACTGCACTCCAGCCTGGGTGATGGAGTGAGACCTCAACTCAAAGCAACAACAACAATAAAATAGATGGCCAAGAGAAAAAAGTATGGCTGGCTAATGACTTCTGAGTACGCAGGCACCCACCGGAAGTCTCTTTTCCAGCTTTCCTGTAATGCTTCTTCCTTTCTTCTGCCAGATGGAACAAGGGACACCAGACATTTCTCTATTCATCCAGCACAAGTGTCTCTCACCCCACACTGGTGGCTGGAGAGCCGCTCTGCAAGGCCAAGGTGAACACTCACATGTGTGCCTTTCTTGTCGAGAAGAGATGCAGACTGGGCTGTGGTGGGTGGATGGCAACCCACTCCCCCCCCGGGGCTATGCCTGCCTCACCCCGAGCTTCTCCCAGACCCCCCTGGTCTTGGGAGTGTAATTCTAAAGGTTCATAATAATCACAACAGGCAGCCCGTCATTGCCTCCCTGTCTGGCTGAGAGGTTTACAACTTAAACTCACGGCAGAGGGAGAAATTGGCTCAATCACTTGGAGTAATGGGACATGGAGAGCCAGTTGGGCATGACTGCTATTTAACTCAAGGAAACCAGGCTGCTGAGCTTAACGTACGTGTGCACTAATAAACATGTCATGCTACGAGGTGAAAATTAACACCACCCCCTGCACGCCCTGCCTCGCTCTCCGTTTGCCGCCTTGCCTCACTCCTATCAGAAAAAACGGAACGAGGACTGGGAGAACAGGACCACAAACAGCTGTGCTCAGCTGCAATTAGAAGCCAGGAGTCATGGGTCATGCTTCACTCTTTTAAAGAGATTCAGGATTAATCTATCGCAAGGCCTTACCCCAAATATTTATAAGAAAGAATTTTGGAGGAGGAGGGTAGAAGGAAAGATGACCTGACATCATTGCTAATAATATCTCATGTTTCTAGATGTTTTGCTGCGGGCCCAGCACCCCTCAAGCATCCTCCCTGCAACTGTGGTGAGGAGAGTACCATTATTGTCCCCAGTTTATAGATGAGCACACTGCAATGCAGGGAGCTTAAGTGATTTTCCTGAGATCACCCAAGACCTGTGTGATGGACAAAATATTGAAAATAGGACTACCTATCTAAATCAGAGCCTGAGTTCTCGGCCTTTATGTTACCCTGGGCATCTGTGGTGCAAAGAAGAAGGTGGAGGACGAGAAGGTCATTGGTTTGATCAAGGTCTTGAATATGTCCACATTATGATGCCTTCCTTGTAGCCACAGAACTCACAGTCTAGTGGAAGAGGCTGCTAAAGAAAACTAGGCTCATAGGAAAAAGGGTAAGCTAGAAACTGGCAGGATAGGCTGGGCACCGGGGCTCAAGCCTGTAATCCCAGCACTCTGGGAGGCCGAGGCGAGAGGATTGCCTGAGCCCAGGGGTTCGAGACCAGCCTGGGAAACTTGTCGAGACCTCGTCTCTACAATAAATTAAAAAATTAGCTGAGCATGGTGGCATGCGCCTGTAATTCCAGCTGCTTGGAAGGCTAAGGTGGAAGGATCGCCGGAGCCCAGCAGGTCGAGGCTGCAGTGGCCGTGAGCGTGCCACTGCACTCCAGCCTGGGCAACAGAGTGAGACTCCAACTCAAAAAAAAAAAAAAAAAAACACAACCCGGCAAGACCATTCCTCATTTTCCCTTGGCCCTGCCCACACAGGCTGCTACATGCATCATCTTGTCATCAAGAGGACCTTGGAGACATTTCCTTGTCACAGACAGAATCCCAGCTCAGGTGCTGAGGCCCTGTTGCTTCTGACAAAGGAAGCAAGGTGTATTAATTAAGGCACTGCTAGCTACTATAAGAAACAAACTCCAAAACATAGAATAGCTAAAAACGAGGGCCCCTAGATTTAGTTAAAACGAAAACAACAAAACCAATTTCAATTTCAGATATACAATCTTTAAATTATAACCATGTTCCATGCAATATTTAGGACATACAAAAAAAGTTATTTACTGTTTATCTGAAATTCAAATTTAACATTTGAATTTATTTAATTTACTTGGCAACCCTACTCAAAACATCAAAAGTTTATTTCTTATGTATGTACTTATATATTTTTCTGAGACGGTGTCTTACTCTGTCACCCAGCCTGGAGCACAGTGGCATGATTGTGGCTCCTTGCAGCCTCGAACTCCTGGGCTCAAGTGATCCTCCTGCCTCAGCCTCCCCAGTAGCTGGGACTATAAGCATGCACCACCATGTCTATCTTTTCTATTTTTTATAAAGACGAAGTTTCACTTTGTTGCCCAGGCTGGTTTCAAACTCCTGGTCTTAAGTGATCCTCTCTCCTCAGCCTCCCAAAGTGCTAGGATTACAGATGTGAGCTACTGTGCCCAACTGTTATTTTGTATTTATATAAAGTCCAAAATTGATGCTCTTGGTAAGTAGGTAGCTCTCCTCCAAGTTGTGATTCAGAGACCTAGCCTTCATCCATGTCAGCTTCCAAGATATCTATACGCTTGTCCATGGGGTCAAGTCACAGAAGGGAAAGGGATGGAAGGCTACATATGGGAGTTTTTCTTTTTTTTTGAGTTGCAATCTCACTCCATTGCCCAGGCTGGAGTAAAGTGGCACACCCACAGCCACCCCAGCATCGACCTGCAGGGCTCCGGTGATCCTTCCACCTCAGCCTTTCAAGTAGCCGGAACTACAGGGGCGTGCTACCAGGCCTGGCTAATTTTGAATTTATTTTAGAGACGAGGTCTTGCCAAGTTGCCTGGGCTGGTCTCAAACCCATGGGCTCAGGTAATCCACTCGCCTCGGCCTCCCAAAGTGCTGGGATTACAGGCTGAGCCACTGAGCCTGGCCCATGAGGGAGTTTTTATGGGCCAGACCTGGAAGTGGTATAAGGGACTTCTGCTCACAATCCATTAACCACAACTGAATCACATGGTCTGCACCTAACTACAAGGTAAGCCAGAAAACATAGTCCAGGGTGTGCTCAGGTGTGCCATACCTGGTAACGGCAGAGCGATGCTGTCAGCACTAGCACTTAACACATGTCTCACATGCTGGCGCTGGTTTTTGTCCACTGTCCTACACCACCGGTGTCACTAACAGGAGATCAAATGCCTCCTCTCCGCCCAGAGCTGGTTCGCTGTTCGGAATTGGGATGATGAGACCATTGTGGGAGTAATGAGCAGTGTGATTCAAATCAATTCATTCCAAGTCCATGAAATTTAATAAATATTTATTAAAGCTCCTAGGATATTGAGAAAAGCTTGGTTCTAGGCCCCCGGGGAAGACATCAACTGAAATAGAACAGATTTACCCTCCGTGAGATATATGCAATTAAATTCAACAGATATCCTCAATCCTTATCCATAGCCCATTCTTTTTTTTTTTTTTTTTTTTTTTTTTTGAGTTGGATTCTCACTCTGTCGACCAGTCTGGAGTGCAGTAGCACACTCACAGACACCCCAGCGTTGACCTACTGGTCTCCAGTAATTCTCCTGCCTCAGTCTTCCAAGTAGCTGGAACTACAGGTGTGCACTACCACACCCGGCTAATTTTTTTGGTTTATTGTAGAGATGAGGTCTCGCCAAGTTGCCTGGGCTGGTCTTGAACCCACTGGCTCAGGCAATCCACTCGCCTCAGCCTCCCAAAGTGCTGGGATTACAGACTGCCCATTCATGTTTTTAAGGATTGGTGCAAATCCCATAGCACAAAGAATTCTGCTTTATATGTTTGAGTACAGAATGGTCTCTCTCCTGAATTGCAAAAATGCTTGGTGCCTATGCTCGTTCATTTGTTCATTCATTCATTCATGCATGCATACTTTCAATTAGTTCACCGACAAACATTTACATCTACTCTGCTTGACAGTGTGCTAGGTTCTAGGGATTGGGAGTGGAAATGCTAAATTGAACAAGACAGAGCCTTGCCTTCCAGAAACTCGCAATGGAGGGAGTGGTCAGAATGCACATACATAACTCAGTCAGATACAAGGCACACGGTGGTAAATGCTATGATGAATGTTCAAACAGTGCTAAGGGACTTATGGAGAAGGGATAAATTAATTCTGACTGAAGGTGGGGGCGGGGGGGGGGTGTAGAGATTACATCTAAGATCTGGCAATAACTTCCAAAAGAGACAAATGAACTTGGCCTGGTGAGGGACACAGAGCCAACGTGTCCGACTCAGAGACCACAGCAGCCTTGGCTCCCAGGGCGTCCTCCAGTCTCCCACTCACTCAGCCCTAACAGGGAGAGGCAGTGAGCTTCTCTCAAAGGATACCTCCAAGACAGTCTTTCATTCCATCTTAAAAATTCACACACATTTGGAATTCCACTCCACGGGATATCCGTGTTTGCATTGCTATCATCATTTTAATATTATTGGCATAAATTACCTGTCACTGAGTAAAATAATTTCATCTTGTGGCATCTGAGCCCCTGATTTGTCACTGCCGTTTGAAGAGCATCTTCTCTAGAAATGCAGCCCCTGAGAGTGTGGAGGCTGAGTGTTCATTTACTGTACTCCTTACCTTTTCACCCTGTCAGGATACATGGGATATTCTGCTTTAAGAACTCCGAGGATGGCCATATCATATTTTGTGACCAGCCAACACCGTAACTATGAGTGAGGGCTGTATTAGATGAACAAAGTTTTCGTGCTCTTCCTTCACACCAGAAGAGAGAGAGAGAAACAAAACAAAACAATAATAGACTTGACAGAGGACATGGCGTTGTATTTCTGGACTGTGGTGCCCCTGGTGGCATCTCCAAGGAGTGTGACTTTTCCGATGCACGCCTTCCCAAGCTTTGTCCACAACTAAAGTACTCCTGTCAGAAAACAGTAGCCGTGGATTGAAGCCCGTGATGTTAACTCAAAAGTTAAGCAGTGAGCTATTTTAAGTTAAACAGCATAAGAAAATGTTACATGTTTTTCCTCTTCCTGGTCCCCTAACAAACAAACACCAGAGTGTTACGAAAAAAAAAAAGCCCCTGTTTCTCCATGAGGACTTGGGGGTTAATTTTCAGTGTGGTTCCCCGGGGATTTAGCTGTGGGACTCCCATTCCCCATAACGGGACTCCTGTTGCTTCATTTCATATACACTGTATGGAAAATGCACTCCTCCATAGCTCCCAAGTTTTAGTTTTGAAATTGAGGCCAACCTTTGCAGAACAAAGCAGATTTCCAGAAACACCAAAAATGATTCCGTGTTGGCCTACAGTCTATGTGATCGTGCTTATATCTGTGTTTCTCTGAGTACATGTGCTCCTTTCAAAGACAACGTGAGCCGGGCACAGTGGCTCATGCCTGTAATCCCAGCACTTTAGGAGGTGGAAGCGAGAGGATGACCTGAGTCCAAGGGCTCGAGACTAGCCTGGGCAACTTAGCAAGAACGGCCTCTACAATACATTAAAAAAATTGGCTAAGCGTGGTGGTGCACACCTGTTGTTCTGGCTACTTGGAAGGCTGAGGTGGAAGGATCGCCTGAGCTCAGGAGGTCGAGGCTGTGATAGCTGTGATTGTGCCACTGCACTCCAATCTGGGTGACAGAGTGAGACTCTGACTCAAAAGCAAACAAACAAAAAAACAAGACAGCATGAAAACATTACACCCAATAGCTGACAGCAGCGGTTGCTATGTTTCACCCCAAAGCTTTGTTAGGAACCCCATAAAACTTGGCACATGGTTTGTGACACCCAGTGAGGCACTGTGCCTCTTCTGTAATAACCTGAGCCCTGCTGCCTGTCATTAAGGGACCTCTCTTATTAAGCATCTCTTTTTTAAATGGCTGCCATCATCTGGTCCCAGTGTACATTAAATCCCATTATAATTATAAACACACTTCCCCCATAACATTCGTTGCAGAACTCATCCACACTGCCTACCCCCTTAGGGCATCTTTGCACTAATAACAACTCAGATTTGCTATCTGAGTTGACAACATTAGGTCCCAACACCATTTGCAATATGCTGGGGAAAGAGAGAGAAAAAAAGAGAAGCAAACGTTTTCTCTCCCTCAGTGAAGAAGATCTTGGGGTCACAGTGACCCAAGCCTCAGGGTCACTTTTTAAAAAGTCACTATCTGTCCTACAGATGAGAGGAAGGGCATACTTGATACCTGGAAGTCAAACCCAAGTTTGTAGTCACTACTAAGCAGGTCCCCGCAGAGGAAGGAGGGATGGAGACAATCGCTAACCAAAAATACCATCTTTGGTCGGGCGTGGTGGCTCAAGCCTGTAATCCCAGCACTTTGGGAAGCCAAGGCGAGAAGATTGCCTGAGCTCAGGGATTCAAGACCAGCCTGGGCAACTTGGCAAGACCCGGTCTCCCCAATAAATCAAGAAAGAAGTCGGGTGTGGTAGCACACGCCTGTAGTTCCAGCTACTTGGAAAGCCGAGTCGGAGGAATTGCCTGAGCCCGGCAGGTCAAGGCTGAGGTGGCTGTGAGCGTGCCACTAGACTCCAGCCTGGGCGGCAGAGTGAGACTCTGACTCAAATAAGAAAACCAAAAACAAAACCCATCTTCTTATTTGTTTTTCTGGGCCTCAACTAACCAGAACACACACATCCCCAGATTATTTCCACCTCTGTTTTTTTTTGCGGGGGGGTGGTCGGGAGGGAGGTGCAATCTAAGGAAGTGATGTGGAAGAATTAAACTTAAAACAAGCCGGGCTCGGTAGCTCAGCCTGTAATCCCGCGCCTTGGGAGGCTGAGGTGAGTGGATTGCCTGAGCCCGCGGGTTCGAGACCCGCCTGGGCAACTTGGCGAGACCTCATCTCTACAATAAATCAAAAATTAGCTGGGCGTCGTAGCGCACGCCTGTAGTTCCAGCTACTTGGAAGGCTGAGCCGGAAGGATCGCCGGAGCCCAGCAGGTCGAGGCTGCGGTGGCCGGGAGCGGCCACTACACTCCAGTCTGGGCGACAGAGTGAGACTCCGACTCAAAAAAAAAAAAAAAAAAAAAAGAGTAACTATCCGGCC
>CAUYQG010146398.1:0-43068 GCA_963574415.1 Tarsius wallacei
TGTAGGTGCTTTTGAAAATGGATATGCAATCAAGAGTGATGTAGATTATTAAAGAGATGAAAAAAGATAAGAAGGAGACCAGCATATTAAGTGAACTATCACAGAAACAAAAAACTGAACACCATGTAGTCTCACTCGCAAGTGGGCCCTAAACATTGAGGATGTCAGCATAAAGTTGGGAACAACAAAATCTGGGCACTGCTAAAGAGGGGAGGGAAGGAGAGAGAATAAGGAATGCACAACCACTAATTGGGTACCATGACCACTACCTTGGGTGAGAAGGCTTGCTAGAGGCCCAAACCTCAACTTCACACAATTTACTTGTATAACAAATCCTCACAAGTACCCCACAATCCTAAAATAATAAATACATTTAAAAATAATGATAATTTAAAATTTATACCATGTTGAAGAATAAAACATCAGCTGTAAATAATAATTTTCATTAACTATCAACAATGCAATTATATGTTTACATCCTCCTTATACTATTTTTACCTTAAAAAATAAATGATTGAATACAAAATGAAAAAATATATAAGTAAAAAAATTACTATGCATTGGCAATGCACTTTGCCATCCAAGAGTTCTGATGAAGATGCAAAAAGAGATTAATGTTTTTTTCAGGCCTGCTAACACAGCATCCATTCTGTAACCCATTGATCAAGGAATAATTTCAGCCTTCAAGTTTTGTTATTTAATAAATATATTTTCTAGAGCTATAGCTGCCATAGATAGTGATTTCTCTGATGGATTTGGACCAAGTAAACTGAAAATTTCCTGGAAAGCATTCATTATTCTTGATGCCATGAAAATCATTTGCAACTTATAGGACATTAAAATGTCAACACTAACAGAAGTTCGGGAAAAAGTTAATTCCAGTCTTTATGAAGGACTTTGAGGGGTTCAAGACTTCAGTGGAGGAAGTCATTCAAGAAAACTAGAACCAGAAGTAGAGCCTGATGATGTGACTGAATTGCTGCAATCTTGTGAGAAAATTTGAAGGATTGAGTTGATTCCTATGGATAAGCAAAAAAAGTGGTTTCTTGAGGTGTAACCCACTCTTGGTGATGACGATGTGAACATTGTGAAAATGACGACATATACATAGAATATTACATAAACTTAGTTGATAAAACAGCAGGAGTGTTTAAGAGGATTTACTTCAATTTTGAAAGAAATTCTACTGTGGGTAAAATGCTATCAAACAGCATCACACACTACAAAAATCTTTCATAATAGGAAGAGTTATTTGATGCAGTAAACTTCATTGTTGTCCTACTTTAGGATATTACCACAGCCACCCCAACCTTCAGCAACCATCACCTTGATCAGTCAGCAATCATTAAAATCAAGGCAAGTTTATCCACTAGTAAAAAGATTAAAACTCATTGACGGCTCAGACAATCATTGGCAGTTTTTAAGCAATAAATTATTTTTAATTAAGGTATATAAATTTTTAAAAATGCTATTGCACATTTACTAGACTATAGTATAGTGTAAACAAAAATTATACATGCACTGGGGAACCAAACATATCATGCCATTGACTTAAATGCAGGGGTTTAGAACCTAACCCACAATATCTCCGAAGTATGTCTGCATTTGTAAAACATATATGCAATAAGGAATTAATATCGAAAATATACTGAGAACTTGTGCACTCATCAAGGACAAAAAAATCCAGATAGTAAAAAAAGAAAAGGACTTGAATAGACATTTCTCCAAAGATATACAAATGGCCAACAAGCACATGAAAACAAGTGTAACATCTCAAAGCATAAGGGAAATTTTTAAAAATCATAAATAAAAAAATGAATTAGCCAGACACAACCATTACACTGGCCATCTAAAAAAAAAGAAGAAAATAAGCATTGATGAGGATACGGAGAAATCGGAATCTTTGCAAATTGTAAGTGGAGATGTAAAATGGTGGAGCCACAGGGGAAAACAGTACAGCAGTTCCTAAAAAAAAAAGAAAGAAAGATTAAACACAGAATTACTATATAATTCAGTAATTCTACCTCTTGGTAAGTACCTCAAAACTTGAAATCAGGGTCTCAAACATATCTCTACAGTCATGTTTATAGCAGCATTATTCACAAATAGCTAAAAGGTGAGGGGGAAAACCCCCAATATCCATCAATGGATAAAGGAATAAGCAAATTGCAGTTTGCATAATTTAATATTACTCAGCCTTAAATAATTAAATATTGAGTAATATTTTATAATTATTATTTAATAGCAATTAAATGATGTTTTAAGACTGTATAATCCAATATTATTCAGCCTTAAAAAGAAATGAAATTCTGACACATGCTCTAACATGGATAAATCTTGAAGACATTATGCTAAGTGAAATAATCCAAGCACAAAAGCACAGATATTGTATGATTTTGTTTATGTGAGGTTCATAGAGTAGTTAAATTCATGGAGACTGATAGTAGAATGGTGATTTCCAAGGGTAAGAAGAGAGAGGAATAGGTGCTCTTTTTAGTGGTTACAGGGATTCAGTTTGAGAAGATAAAGAGTTCTGAAAATGGATGATGGTGATGGTATCAAAATAACATGATTGTCTTTAATGTCATTGAATTATACACTTAAAGTGATTAAAATGATACATTTGCATTTTTATGATAATAAGATATAATGTGGGCAGCTGCATGGGAGGAGTATATGAGAATGCTATACAATTTGTTAAATTTTAATGTAAACTTACAACTTTTATAAAAAATAAAATCGATTAATACAAGACAAGAATAGGTTACAAAGTCTTTAAAAATTGAACGACAGTAGTACAGTCACTGAATATCAAGTTCTACTCACTGCACTTCTATTTTCAAGTCTTGGATTTCTTAGTACCTTTGAGACTTTTGATTGTGTGCCACCTTTGTAGTCCAATTTCTTTAATTCCCTTATCTGTGATCTGTGAGTCACTCACAACAGAAATAAAATCTCATTCCTCTTTATATGATCACACTATGAACACAGTAAACACATCCTAATATGAATGAATGAATAAAAGAACGAATGAACTATGTAAAGGTAAAACATAAATGGATTATAATTTGGACAGGCTTTATAAACAGACACTCAAGTTCTGGTAAACTCATAACATAACCCTGGATTGACCTCATAATTGCCCAAATGTATGAATAGTTTATCAAAATATTGTTTCTGAGCCTGTACATAAGAAATGTACTATAGCTAGTAAAGTTGTTCTCTCAGGGTTAACAATTCCTGAACAATTGAGGTCTGAGATTGAACAAATAAGCAAACAGAGAATGGATGGTGTGCGCCAGATTTTTCATTGATGAAGTGAGAGGTTACAGAAAAGCAAAGAGACAGTTCTAGAATTAACAATGTAGCAACGCATTCTGGTCAAAGAAGTCAATATTGAAGCACGTTTAACTCAAAAAAGATACTGATAGATGCATATGGAAATTACTGTAGAAATGTGTGTATTACAAGAGTTGATATATGTACCTAAGTTCCCTAGCTCTGTTTCCTGAGAAGGTGTTGGAGCATCCCAGCACAATAAGCACAGCCAGTCCTTAGGTTTTGGTTTCAGACACCCGTTCTTCGAAAAATGAAACAAGAGCTCCTTGGATAAATGGTTGATTCTAAGACTGAAATAGGGGATATGCAAGATGAATCTAGAGCATCTTGTAGTGCCAGAAAGTAAAAAAGTGGGTAACACACACACACACACACACACACACATACGCCCACACACACACAGATGGGGATATGCTTAAGGGGTACAGAAAAAAAAATGAAAGAGCTTCTAATGGCCAAAGCTAAGATACTGTGTGTAAAAAAAGAAATAATATAATATTGGGTTATAACCCAAATCATAAAATATATATACCTAAGTCCTCCCAAATTTAAAAAGATTAAATAGTGAAAAAGAAACACATTTCCTGTAATACATAATTCCAAATAATTTATGCAGGTATTCCTCTAGGAGTTATAACAAAAATCCTCATGCCTTAAGTGTGAACTACATTTAGTAACTTGTTCCTAAAAAGTAATATTATGGAAAGTGGAGGTGAGGATGAATATAACTTTACAGAGGAAAAATCTAGCAAACACTACCACAACTAGGTGATCAGAGTTAACATAATCAGTTATGTCACATGGATAGCATTTTCCCTTGATATGGTATGATGGAAAAGACATTTCACCTCTATAGTTTCCCTTCCAAAAACCTATAAACCCACTTTAACTACGAGACAGACATTAAGCAAATATGAATCAAGGTACTTTCTTCTGTAAAGTACCTGATTCTCCTCAAAACCATCATGTTTATAAAAAAAAAGTAAGTTGACACCGGCACATTAAACCTAAACGGAGTGACTGCTTGCTAAAATAAAATACTTAAATAGGATCCAGTGTCTCATAACATTATACTCAAAATGTCCAGGTTATAATAAAACATCACTCATCATATAAAAAATCAGAAAATCACAACTTGAATGAACAAAGTCAATCAACAGATGCCACCACCAAGATGACTCAGATACTGGAATTATTTGACAAGGGTTTTAAAGCAGCCATAATTAAATTCTTCAACAAGCAATTATGAACACTCTTGAAACAAATGAATAATAGAAAATCTCAACAGAAAAGTAGAAGCTACAAAAATGAAAATTATAAAACTGAAGAAATAAAGTAACCAAAATGAAAATCTCACTGGATGGGCTCAATAGCAGAATGGCAGGAAAGAATCAGTGAACTTGAAGACAGGTAAACAGGAGTGACCTAATCTGAACAACAAAAGGAAAACCGGCATATATCCAATGAAATAAAGGCTGAAATTTTTCAAAGTTTGGCAAAAAGCATAAACCTACAATGTTCATGAGGCCCTGGTTTCTATTTTTGCATTTCTCTGTGTCTATAATTATTTCAAATAAAAAGTTAAAAAACATAAATTGATAATTATCTCACATTCCCTTCTGTTTGTTATCACCTCAGAGGTATAATGCTATAAAAAGAGTAGCTATAAGTTACCATCATAAATCATATTATATTACAATTTATCCTCATAACAATCCTAAGAAGTGATGGTAATGATTATATTAATAGTCACTTAATATTTTAGGAATCACTAAGTACCAGGCATTGTGCTAAATGCTTGACAATCATTTTCACAATGAATCATCAAAACAATCATATGTCATAGACACTACTAGTTATCATCTGTGTATATAAGTAAACTTCTGACAAATGGGATTGATCAGTTTGCTCCAGGTCACATAATATAAAACTTTCATAATAGGGAGAAGAACCTAGAAAAAAATGACATTTAAAAAATGCAAATAAATAAAATAAATCTATGATTATGTGAGAAAAATAGGCCATCTTAGCAAACACTACATTACAGAATATTTAACAGAAAATAAGATTTAATTATTCCTGCAATATTTTCACATTGTTAAGCTCTATTAGGACTTTTTTTAAAAAAAGCTTTGGCTCAGCTGTTACAAGTTCTATGTCAATGAGGTAATATCTGACAAAGGAACATAACCTATTCTTGTGCTAGTACCAGGCAGTTTTAATAAACATAGAGGCATTTTAATATTAAGCAAGCTAACAGCATCATTCAGTTTCACTGAGGGCAGTATAAGTAGTATGGTGAATAGAGCACAAACAATGAGGTCAAACCTGAAGACTAGTTGAATGATACTGGCAAGTTACTATGCCTACATCTCAGATTTATTTCTCATCTGAAAAATGAAGATAACCACCTCATCCAAATGCACTCTAGTGAAGACATAATGCTGACATACTCTACAAACACTGTGCTAACTTATAGTAAGAGTATGCAAGTTTAATTCCTGTACATGAACTGTAAATGTCTGGCTAACGTGGGCCTCAGCAAGGAAAAACTTTTCAATTTCTCCTAGCTATGGAATAAAAATTACCTCATCATAGCGGGGGAAAAGAACTCATCACAAGTCACTCACTCATTCCTTATCCATAAGATTATTGAAAAACTCTAGGTAATATTTTAGACAACATAGATTATTGTCTAATAATTATTGTCTAAATATTTTTCCACTCATTACTGTTATATTCTTCAATAACACGTGCACATTCATGCACAGATGTGAGCATATACACATATAACACATACAAAATATAACTTTGTATTACCTTCTTTCACCTTGAAAACTGATGGAAAAATAGTAAATGAAAAAACACTCATTGATATTTGTTCCACCTGTTGGGAATTTTTCTCTAAGTCGTGTGTGTGTGTGTGTGTGTGTGAGAGAGAGAGAGAGAGAGAGAGAGAGAGAGGAGAGAAAATATAGAAATATTTCAAATGTGAAACTAAAAATGTAATAGAACTGTATAGTTACCTTTACCATTTTCATGAAGTTGCTTTGTGAAATTTTTATTTAAGCACTAATCTTACCAAACAAGACTGCTTGGAAAGCTTCTTTTTTTCTCATGGCCAAGTAATACATTCGATTTCAATGCAGAACTTTTTGTATAAGGTTTAAATTAATAAATAGATTTTCCATTTTACAGACAGTGAACTGTAATTCGTTAACAACTGGATAGTTAACATATATTTCTACTTTCAAATACATCTACACTAGTATTGATATATAAAGTGCTCAGTAGGTGTCAGAACTAGTAATACTCCTTTTATAAGCACCACTTCTTGTATGCATGAACACACATGTATTTATGTATACTTGGTTTCCAAATCTGTCCCTGGTCCCAAGTGCCAGTATAACTCATATAAGGATATTTATTTTGCAGGTACTTGAAATTTGAGTCGCTCCAAGGCCTCCTACATCCCCCAAATCTCCAAAACCTCCTACATCGTCCGCTTCCAGGATTCTCCTCTCCTCTCCTGATGTCTGTCAGACTAGCGCCAACCAAGGGGGGTCGCTGCCATTACCCTTCCCTACACTCTGGGGTACCATCGACTTAGGAAGCAGACAAGAGGACTTTGATTTAAAGATGGGCAACTGAGCCCTCACTCCCAGCCTCCAGCAAAACAGGTTATGGCGCCCGGTTCCTGTATGCCTCGTCAAAATTACCGCTCTTCTCACCCCCACGGACAATGTGTATCTCTACATACAGAACATGGTTTCATAAAGTAATTCCATTTAGGCATCACGAGCACACACATGCACAAACATGCTCCCAAAGCCCAAAATTGGTACTTAAGGCCGGGCTCAGTGGCTCAGCCTATAATCCCAGCACTTTGGGAGGCCCAGGCAAGTGGATTGCCTGAGACTGCAGGTTCGAGACCAGCCCGGGCAGCTTGGCGAGACCTAGTCTCTACAATAAATAAAATATTTGCAGGCGTGGTAGTGCGCGCCTGTGGTTCCGGCTACTTAGAAGGCTGAGGCGGAAGGATGGCCAGAGCCCAGCAAGTCGACGGCTGGGGTGGCCATGAGTGTGCCACTGCACTCCAGCCTGGGCGAGGGAGTGAGACACCAACTAAAATATTTTTAAAAATTGGGACTTAAAACTAGGATAAACGAGGAAGCCTTTATGAGGATTCAATCTCTTCTCGTCTCCTTCTCCCTCTCCCCCTACACACACAGGCACACGCCCGGGAAGAAAAGTTTTATAGGGACTGGGATTCTTTATAAGGTGTGATTGTCTCTTCTCATACACTCCCATCCCACTTCACACCCCATCCCACGCGTGAGCATGCACAAACACACACGCACACATACACAAGCAGAGAGCCAGCCAGTGGGGGGTGTGGAAGTGTGTGAGAGCGCCAGAAGGGAGGAAGTGGGTTATCCATTGGCTACATAACCTCAGGAGTTTTTATTGAGAGTACATCAATACTGAGACTAGATCAAAAAATGAATCATTAATATTTTTTCTTAAAAGAAAGAGATTGTCTCATTTTAAGTATTCTTTTTTTAACTTTAAAAACCTGTGCTATTTGGTAATGAATTTGAAGAAAATACATTTCAGTAATTCAGAGATAAGGTTACTCTGTATTTCTTTTAGAAAGATTTTCTGCCTTAAAATAATCAGCTCCATATTGCATATATATATATGGTAACTGAAAAGTCAAACCTGTTATATGTCTATGAACAACTTTTAATTTCATGTGGTTTTTATTTTCTATATTCTTTTTTCTCTAATTTTCAATATTTTAAATAAATGATACATTTATTGACCAGTGAACAAATGGCCTGTGACGAGTGTTAAGCTTAGTATACACAAATATAAGGCTAATGAATGTACTTGGCAGTGAGGAAGTAGCACCATATTCATTATATTTTTCTTTTTATTAGCCAGGCTTGTCAGTAACATAAGTACTGATACTAAACTTGCCACTTAGCCCCCTTTAACACTTGCAGATATCTTAGAGATTCTGTCATCAAAATGCAAACTATATGATTTCGCTTTTGTGCAAATTAGAAGCAAGTTAAGGGAACAATTATTAATAATTTAATAATAAAAATGTACTTCATCTTTACTGTATTCGTTTTGAGTATTTTATAGATATAAACCTATTAATAAAAAGAATAAAATATATACATATATAGCATTTATGTGTCATGCATAGTTCTAATTATATAAACTGATTCTTCATACTAATTTTATGAGGTAAATGCACAATTATTACCATAATTTTATGGACATGAAAACTGAGATGCATAAAGTAACTTGCACAAGGACACCCAACTAGTAAGTTACAGAAGTGAGATTTGAATCCAGGCAGCCTGATTCTGAAGACTCGTCACTCTGATACATGATGTATAACATTAAATATTGTAGTTTGCACCATAAATCACTATGTATCCAAAAATAAGAATTTTATTGTATTTGTGTTTTTCAATATATTCTCTAGGAATACCAAAATTCTAACAAGGCCAAGTAGCCATTTAAATTACCTTTTCAAGACTATATAATGATTAATTTTTTAAGGGCACATATAAGGAGAATTAAGATAAACTATTTTTGTTATACTTCAGTCCTAAACCCTAGTATGTAGACTGAAGTTGATAGCCTACCCTAAAGGTCTAAATGACTTTTATACTAGTATAAACAAAAATGGAATGAGCCTCCATCCCACCACAAGCTATAAGAGAAAAGAGAGCCTCAAATTCCATCCCTAAGAAGAGGCAAGAAACAAAGAGCAGTTCCTGACATTAAGAAGCTGGCCTGGCACTCAGAACTAGGTCATGCTATTCTATTGGACATAAAACTTTTCATAGAATACCAACCTGAGACAAGCTTACTCCAGAACTATAATAAAATTAGACAAAGCAAGACCACTTTAGTTTGCCCAAGTACAGACAAAAACAAGGTCACTGTGCTATCCACAAAATACCAACCCCCACATATAGGCTAAAATGAGCGGCTACATTATCTTTACCAATTACAGCTCTATCTTTGCTCTAGTCTCCCTTCTCTATGGATAAGATTTATTGCGCTACCAATTATAAAATTTCCTCCACTTTCTATCAGCATTCAATTTAGAGTAAACCCCCTTTTTCTTAGACCCTCTACCAAATTTTACAACCAAAGCCTAAATCTTGCAATGTTTTCTCTAACACCCACTTACTGATATATTCAACGAATGCATACTCTCTCTGTGCAATGAGGAATAAACTCAACTTGTTCAACTGTAGATGTGTCTCTACCTTTTGCTGGAGGCCATTGACATGAGAGAGATAGCAAAGAGAACTATCCTGTCTTTAGAGCAAGCCCAGAAGCACCTTTACTATTTACTATTCTGTCTCATGGAGACAAGAGAAAGGGACAAGGGGGACTGCAAAAAAAGGTACTGTGCCTCTCTCTGAAATAGCAGGAGAGATACGCCAATGTTTCTGACTTTTTAATACACAATAACAGAAGACACAATTAAAAGGGGCCTAATCTTTGTGTAGGAGGGTCTTGGGAGGAGTTAGGAATTTGAGAAAGGTCAAGAGAAATGGTGGTGAAAAGTGTGAAAAAAAAATCTATATTTACAAGGTATACATTGGAAGTATCTCCTGATTTAGGGTCTTTTATAACAGTAAGTAGTCAAAAATAAAAGATAATAATAATAAAATAATTGTTTTAAAAAATAGTAAGTTGTCTGTTTCCATATATCTTGTAAGTTATTGCAACCTCAGAGAAAAGCAAGTGAACATCTCCCCTAATCCCTGGGAGAAAAATTTAACATTAGAGGAGGGTCCTGTCCAGACAGAAAAAGGAAAGGAAAATTTCATACCTTCCTTCCCAGTTGATTGTATAGATAAGACAGAAATATGAAAAGCAGGCACTGTTATAAACTTACCTCTCTGGACCAAAATCTGAAGGAAGAGGCATGTTCGATAGTGGAAAAGTCAGTCACGAGCAGAAGAGATTCTGCTCCACTTTTGGTTTATAATTCTATGAGATCACATCACTATCACCTGGGCTGGAAGAGTGGATAGGCAGTAATAATGAAATACAGTTAACATTTCCTAGCTACTTTCAGCTTCAATGTAGAGTGGAAGGGACCAAGAAGTTTCCTCTTGTCCTAGGGGGATGAATGCTATCTTTACAGAGTCTGCCAAAGAGAGAAGCCAAATCACTGAATTTCTACATGTTGTGAAGGTATAATCAGCTCTGAGTCAAGGCCTGATCAATCACATTCCATTTTTCTCCAGTGAATGCACTCCTCCTTTCCACAATGTCATTAGGTAATCCATCCAGATGACATTGTAGAAGGGTAGGAAATAAATATGAAATACAAACTAACACACAAGAGTCTGTTATTTCTAAAGAGTACTGGAATTATTAAACAGCAATGAATTTATTGGATTGATTAGAATTGAGGATTTTGTTTCCCTGCAACGTTGTGGAGTGGAGGTGGACTCAGGATTAAGATCAGACCAGTTATAAACACTAAAAAAGATACACTTTATGTGAACATCTTAATATAGTGTTAGTAAATGTGCATGCATGTATAAACACATACAATAATAATTGTAGAAAATAAAATATTAACTGTGCTTATCTTTAAGGTATAGGGGTTTTGGTTTTAATTAATACATTTTTTAGTATTTTCCAAATGTCCTACAAATGAATATATTACTTTTATAATAAGAAAAGAAGATCAGTTTTTAAGCATGAAGCACTCTGGAATTTGTATTTATTTTATTTTGCAATGAAAGAACATGAAATATCTTTTCAAAATGCTAAAGTGACCACTTTCAATGAATGATTCAATAAACTACAGGGAAAGAGAATTATACACTGTAGTGCAAACTTTTGAAAATACTGTAATGATCAATTCACGGATAAACAATAACTCAGTATGATTAAGTTTCATTATTTATCACAGTCACATAAAATACAAGAGCCTATGAACAAGCTGTTATTAACAATAAATGTGGTTTTGCCTGAAATTCTTAACCACATGCAGGCCTCTTCTTAAGCAATCAAGTTTTAAATTCTGCTGCATTTTTATTGCAAAATGAAGCAGGCACAACAAAATTAAACCCACTAGCTAAAGAACTAAGAACACAAAAATAAAAAATAAAACAATAACAACAAAAACCCTTGGGATGCTTCCCAAGATTTTCTTTCCAAACAAATATTGATCTCATTTAGCATTTCTGATAATAGTCACAGCCACAGATTAATAGCTACATGACAAAAGCACTTCAGAAGGATTAAACTACACAATACAATATTAATGTCTTAAATAATTTGTCACAGTCTACATTTCTTGAAAACACTCTACTACTAAAATGCAAGGTCAAGTTAATTAGTATTTGAACTTGTGTTATATTTCTCATACATATATTTTAGCTGACAATACAAGAAAAATACAGAATATAGGACTTCTTACATCTTGAGTAACTAGATCTAGGGCAGTTAATTTCAGGACTATATATACTCTGTTTTAGCGATCAATGTCTTCTACTAATGCCTCAAGATTTTTGCAACAGGCCTTAACTTCCTCAATAGCAGCCATCCAATTATCATAAATAATTTTGTCATAAATTGCATCATTAACTTCCCTAACTACCCCCTCCTGCTGAGATTCAAGTGCATCACCTGAGAAAAATAATACTGATCTTGGGATTACGTAAGTACGTAAATTGTGACCAAGTAAAAAATCATCATTTCCACCCCTTCCGTTTGAACTGATTCCATGAGGAGAGAAAAAATTGAAGAATGAATCCTTGGGAAAATCTTCAGTCACAATTCGGATTGTTCCCCAGATCCGATGTTTCTGCTTCTTCTTGATTGTTTTCAAAGTAACATTCTTTCCTTCATTCCAATCTATCTCACAGCCTGTGGAATACTCAATTGCAGTTCCCCTATAGGGATGAGGATCATAATATGCTAGCCTTGACTTCAGCACATAGGTCTTTGTCAACAGCTCATTTTTGAAATATTCATTAGGTCTGAAGTGAAATTCCAGGGTGAAACTGAGAGGCTCACCAGGATCTGAAAGCTTCACTTTAATATCTGTCAAGAGCTTCAAAATAGGTTCATCATATTTCTTAATCAAAGGAGTGAGTGTGTCAACATTTTTTAAAACAGTCAGCCAAAAATCAGGAATTCCCTTAGGATCCTCTTCTTTGTTGTCGTCTCCAGAAGCCTCAGTGTCATCGTCGTCATCGTTATCATCATCATCATCATGCTCGATAGCATAATCATAATAATAGTCCTCATAACCATCATCCTCATCCACATACTCATGTATTATACCCTCCTCATTACTGCACATCTCTTCCTCATCATACATTTCTTCATCAGCATAGTCCTCAGAGTCTGATTTATATTCACATTCTTCTTCTGTAGGCTCATAGATTGCATTGATGATCTGACGCCTTTTTTCCAGTAAAGGCTGATACATTTCAGCAAACTTTCTTTCAATGTCATGAAATTCCCTCAGGAACTTAGATTCTAAATTGGCCGCTCTAGTTTGAAGCTTTTTAAGGGCTAACACACGGTACTTAACTTTCACAGGTAGACTTTCAACAAAGTCTGTATCCAAAAGATAACCGATAAGTCCTTTTGGACGGTCTGTGTCTGAATCCTCATCAGTATCTCCATCTTTTGCCCTGTCTTCCGCGGACCCAACGGCAGCATCTTCACCTTTTCCCCCTTCTTCCTCTAGCCCAGCCGCGGCTTCTTCGCCGCGCTTCCCATCATCTCCAGGCCCAGCGGCGGCATCTTCACCGCACTCCCGATGTTCCCCCGGCCCTTCCATCATTATCTTATTGCCAGCATCTTCTTGACCGGATTCTGACAGTTCCTTGTGGTCAGCTGACTCGGCCATTTTTCAAAGGACTATACACACCTAAGGTGTTTATCACTGAGATCAGGAGACCTGACCTCCGCAGGAAAAGACTCACCGAAAAATCAGAAGCGGCGGTGGCCAAGGCGGAGGTGGAAGGAGCAGTGGCGGCCGGACAGAGAGCGAAGATCGAGGCTGCTGACAAGGATAAAAATCAGTGCTGAGGCTTTGAAAGCCGGACTTTAACAGCGGCGACCTGGGCTGGATGCAGAGGGCGACGATGGCTGCCGTGACCGGTCCTGCGGGAGCGGGCCAGAGACTGCAGAGCGCTGCAATGGGCAGAACTCCTCCGCAAGCAGCTGCTGCAGCAAGAAAAAACACTGCCGCAATGTGATTACGCAGTTGTCTTTTGACTAAATTTTCTTGGTGCAAATAGCTTGCTGCGTCACCCCTTTCCCGCCCACAATTCTACTCTAATCTCATTTGCTGGGCCGTTGTGATTGACAAAGCCTGAGCCAATAAATTATTAGATCAAGTTTCCAACTCTGCTCACCTTCACAGGTTCTAATATGGCTGATTCATTCGCCTCCCAGTCATCCCTGGGGAGTTTTCAAGAAACTCAATATGTTTATTAGTTTATCTATTCAACTTTTAACCGATATCTTACTTTTATAATTTCCAAGACCTAAGAGAAAATGTCAGATAATGTGAGAAGACAAGGCCCCCCCCGTACTAAATCAACCTCTGATTTTAGCCCGGGGAGTTGGAGAGGGGAGAGATAGGTGATGGAGTAGCTTATAGAACAAATGCTTGAAGGTTTAAAAACACCCAAAATTAGCACTGATGAACTTTGAGTGGTGTGACTGCCAGTTATTTAAATATTTTATATTCTATTTTTTGTATTTTTCACAAATTATTTGATTTTAGATTGAAAAATTCTCATAACATTTCCTGTGGGGGGAGGAGGAGGAGGTGAGATGGGAGTGGGGGCTTGTGAGGTCCTGTGATGAAGAGCCAGTGTGCTTTATATAAATATGTGATTAGTGAACACTCCAGACAATAAACCCGTTGACTGGCTTAACAATAACCCCAGTCCTAATACTGACTTTCTACTTCTGCCCTTCTTGATGCTGGGTTTAAAAGCCTTGGGAATCTTTTTTAAAAAGCCAAAATGTAAGGTAATACTTAATTTTTTAAAAATCATAGCATTTGCTTGGCACTTTTGAGTTCATTAGAAATAATCTAAATTTCAACATTAAAGAAATGGTAAAATTTTTTTCTAGTTAGTAATCATTAGCAATATTTATTTTGTCCATATTTCTAATGTTGATCACTTATTTAAATTTTTTTTTAATTTTAGGTGACTATTATAATTTTCCTGATTTAAAGTATAATTTGTGTTACTATCACACACATTAACACTGTTTGCACATTGTAGTTATTTCCAAATTTTGTCAGTTTGTAGGTAATTTTTTTAAATTATTTTATTTCTGTGTACTGCATATTATTATAGGACTTACAAAATTAAATTTTTAGGCTTATATCTCAGTCTGGTAGTTCCATAATTGAATCTTGTCCATTCTAAGTTTCCTTTTCTCATTCTGTCATTGTAACATTCCCTGTAGTTTTCTGATAGTAAGTACCATATATGTTCAATTTTGAAAATTTGGAAAATGAGGAAAATTTTGGAGTGTGATGAAAACCACTAATAATCTCACAACTCTTCGAGCACCAATGTAGACAATTTGGTCCTTTTCTTTCTAACTGGTTTACATACATGTTTCTGTTTAGGCTGAATTTTTTTAAAAAAATAAAACTGAAATAAACATTTTAATAAAGTTTTCTCTCTCAGCATGTCCCAATGGTATTAAATCCTCTCCAACAATGTGATTTTAAAATAAAATTCATTGTTATTTAAATATATTATGTAGTTCAACTAAATTATTATAAAGGACAAAGAGAAAGTCTCTTCATTTACTTCTAAGACTGAGGAGTCCTTAGAGTCATATAGGAAGTCACAGGAAGCACAAGAAGAATGATGTGCTTTATTACATAAACCAAAAAAGATATGATTCCAAAGGCATAGACAGCAAAAGAAAAATAAAGGTAAATTAGACTTCTTCAAAATTAAAAACTTTTGTGCATCAAAAAACACTATCAACAGAATTAAAAGGTAACCCTTGGGAAAAAAAATATTTGCAAATAGTATATCTCATAATAAGAGATTAATATCAAAAATATACAAAGGGCTTCTACAAATCAATGACCAAGAAAGTCAAAACAAACCAATTCAAAAATTGGCGAAGTACTTGAATAGAAAGCTCTCTGAAGAAGAGAAACAAGTGGTCAGTAAAAACATGGAAGGGACCATTGCCAGGCCATTGAGGCCATTGCCTTACTAGACTCTGATGTGCCCTTGTGCTCTTTGAGCTATGACTGTCACTGTGTTTCCTGGCTTTGGCCCCCTCCCCTACCTTGGGGAGGTGAATCTCCTCTTTTCCTCCCCCTCTAATTTGCTTTCTAAATAAACTATATTTTCTAATCTAAAAAAAAAAAAGAACATGGAGAGATGCTCAGCATCACTAATTAGGAAAATGCCACTGAAAACCACTATAACATATTTCACCCATTAGGATAGCTATTATATACATATAAACCCATACTCAGAAAATAACAAGTGTTGGTGATGATGTGAAAAATTGGAACCCTTGTGTATTGATAATGTAGATACCCTTGTGTATTGAAATGTAAAATGGTATAGCCACAATGGAAAACAATATGGTGGTTCCTCAAACCATTAAACATAGAATTATCAAAGAAACAGAATAGAGAACCCAGACATAAATCCACACATTTACAGCTAACTCACTGAAGCAGCTGGAGGAAAATGTTGCACAAATTTGATTCTAAAATTATGGAAATAGAAAAGAAAAACAGTTGGACAGTTGATTTTATCCTAAAATCAAACTGCAAACCATTCTAAGTGTTTATTTATGAGGATTCAAACCTGCTTTATTCTCTACAAATTATAATATACAAAGGTAGCTGTTTTAATGACAAAATTCAAGCAGTACTGAGGAGTTTGTGTCAACGGACAAAAAAGCGTCAGTCGCTCTGGTCAGGTCTCCAAAGAGCAGCACCCAGGTCAAAGGGTGTTCTTCCTGTTGTTGGGTCAGAAGTGCTGTCCTGTTGACCTTCATCTACTCCAGCTACTTGGTCAAGTGGCTGTTGGTCATTTACATTTACTCAACTTGTCCAGTGCTGTTCATAAACTTTCATTGTAGCTTTCTCTTTTCTACTTTCCGCTCATCTTCAACTTTCACTAGTTTGTCTATTGGCATCTCCCTGCATTTTTATGAACTTCCAGTCTGAGCCTTTCTGCAGTTCTACCAGGTCACCTGCTGTGCCATCATTTCTGGAAGTCTCCTAATGTTCTTCCTCTAACTGTAGCTTCTGTTTTCTAAGCTGTGACAGTAGTAGCTCTTATTTTTCTCCAGCAAGTTTTTGTAGCTTTACTGATTTAAAGTATAATTTGTGTTACTATCACACAGATTAACATTGTTTGCACATTGTAGTTATTTCCAAATTCTGTCAGTGGCCTTTTTTCTGCTGACTCCAAGACCGAAGCAGCTTTTTGAGACACAACAGTGATGACTTCAACCACTGGTTCACAATTGCTTTGTCACTATTGGGAGTGCTATTTGGAATTATAATCAAGTCGTATTTATCAATAAGTTCATCTTTTTGTCAAAGGCCTCCTTTGAGTTCATCCATTCTAAGCTGTAGCATGCTACACATTTCTACCTTTTTAACATTTTTTAATTGTTCTTCATTTTCTTTATAAATTTCCACCATCTAGTCCTCCTGTTCTTCGATAGCATCTCTGAGAGTGTCTATCTGATAGATCCATTTTTTTTCCTTATTGTCTACTGTACATTGAAAACCATGGCTTTCTTGAATTTCTCTTTCACTTCAAACAAAAGCAATTCAATTAATGAGGTGTCTGAACCTCTTTTAAGCTGCTAATATCCCTGCTTTCTCATCTGGATAAATGTCTACTTTAAAGGGACTTTGGCAGAGACATAATTTCAAGAAAAAAAACCTTGTGAAATTTTTAGCACACTGTTTGTCAGATTTTTTATTCAATTCCTTTTTTTTTTTTGTTCCAGTTCTCTCACGTATATATCTCTTGATTTTGCCCAGACAACTCGTTTTGCTGCCAGCCTTGCCTCTGTCTCTCTGACAGTGTTACTCAAAGCTTCATATTCTGCAGGAAATTGGGTTTTCACAGATGTTCTTTTCTTTCCAGAACCAGGAGTTCTCACCTGTTTTCTTTTTCCTTGCTGTTAGTCTGCTTGTAGAACTTTATGTTTATTATTTAAACCCAGCTCTAGGCATTATAAAACAGGTATCTATGTTTTCCTGATTTAATTAATTGCTACAAATAACTAGTCTTAGTACAATGTCAAAGGTTCTTTTATTTCTCTGCAGTATGTATTTATGATGTGTAACTAGATACTGAGTATTAAACAAAAATAAGTCATTTTCCCCTTAATTAATGTCATAACTAAGGTTGCAATTTTGAACAAAAGTACAAATAGATAATCAATATAGAAACAATTAAGGTACTATGGTTATTAAAAATAATAAAATGATGCTTTCTTATGTAGACATTCTGAGATAGAAGAATACTGAGGTGGGCCATCTGGTTAGATTATTTTACTTTATTGATGAGAAATCTGGTACCCAATTTCTATTTTGTTTTCTCGATAGTCTTTTAACTCTGAAAGTAATTTCACTCTGCCTTCACCCCATCTCTGGGAGTGGGCTGTGGCTGGGGTGAGGCCATGGTTTCCCTGCACCTTGTCATACATCTCTTGACTATTGGTGTGTCTTCTTTGGACCAATGTCTATTCATTTCCTTTGCCCATTTATAATAGGATATTTTTGTTTGTGTGTATAGTTAAGTTGTAGTGGTTTCTTATATTTTGGATATTAACTCTTTATCAGATACATTGTTTGAACATACCTCCCCATTCTGGAGATTGTCTTTTCATTTTATTGATTGTGTACTTTGCAGAGGCTTTTTACTTTGACATATTTCCACTTGTATATTTTCACTTTTGTTGCTTGTGCTTTTGCTGCCAAGAAATCATTGCCAACGCCAATGTCCAGAAGCTTTTCTTTTATCCTTTTTCTAAAATTTTTAGTTTCAGGTCTCGTTTTTAAATCTTTAATTCATTTTGAGTTTAGTTTGTGTATGGTGTGAGATAATGATCCAATTTCAGTCTTTTGTATGTGGATATCCAGTTTTCTCAACACCATTTATTGAAGAAGTTATTTTTCTATTGTGTATTCTTGGTATCCCTGTCAAAGATTAGCTGATCAATATGTGTGTGGGTTTATTTCTGGGCTGTATATTCTGTTTCATTGCTCTATGTATCTGTTTTTATGCCAGTTCAATACTGTTTTGATTACTGTAGCTTTGTAACATATTTTGAAACCCAGAAGTGTGATTCTCAGAAGTGAAACCTAAAAGCTTTGTTCTTGCTGAAAATTATTTGATTATTTTCAGCCAAAATTTTTTTTGGCATTTTTTGTGGTCCTACATGATTTTTAGAATTTTTTTTCTACTTATTCAAAAGCATCACTGGGATTTTGATAAAACTGCATTAAACTTATAAATTACTTTATTAGTATTGATGCCTTAATATTAAGTCTTACAACCATGAATATGCAATATATTTCTGTTTACTTATGTCTATTAAAATTTCTTTCAGCAATGTTTTATAGTTTTATTGTAAGTTTTTTTTCTCCATGGTTAACTCTCAACTATTTAATTCCACTTGATGCTATTGTAAATAAAATTTCTTTTTTAGATTTTCTTTTATGATTCCTGATTGTTAGTGCATAGAAATGTAACATTTTAGTTTGTTGATTTTATAGCCTACCTTTTTACTGAATTGACTTATTACTGAATTTACTTATTAGTTCTAACATCTTTTTTCCCAAAAATTTTTACTGTTTTTTGCATATAAAATTCTATCATCTGCAAACAGAGATAATTTTACTTCTTGCTTTTCAACTTGGATGAAATTCATTTCTTATTCTTGCTCTTACAAGTAGCTTATTTTGAATATCCAGTTTCTCAAATGGTCTCACCCCAGCTTCTCCTCTAAGCCTCAGATCATCTGTTTTATGTCTTCACCTAGAATTTCTTGCCTCAAGCATCTGTGGGTTTGTAGGTGTTTTGTAGATTTTCAAATTTTCTTTGCTTATTTGTTCGTTTGTTTGTTTGGAGTCAGTGTCTCACTCTGTCATGCAGACTACAGTGCAGTGACATGATCACCAGCTCACCACAGCCTCAAACTCCTGGACTCAGGCCATCTTTCCATCTCAGCTGACCCTTCTACCTGCTGAACAGCTGTAACTACAGTCATGAGCCACCACATCAGGTTAAATTTTTTTTGTAAAGATGAGGTTTCCATATGTTGCCCAGGCTGGTCTCAAACTCTGGAGCTCAAGAAATTCTTCCACTTCAATTTCCCAAAGTGTTGAGATGACAGGTGTGAGTCACTGCACCTGGCACTTATTTTTGTTTTCTTAGAGACAGGGTCTTGCTCTGTGGCATGATCATAGTTCACTGTAACTTCAAACTCCTGGGCTCAAGCAATCCTCCCACTCTTGTATCTTTTTTGAGCAGTGTCCCTCTCTTTTTTCACTTGTGTCATACGTTTTACTAAATGGAGACAAGCTGCTTTCCAACTTTCCCTTAGCCAGATTAGAAAATGTGTACATCATAATTTGCAAATAAATTCTGTTGCACTTCCTAAGGAAAGGAATTGGGAACTCTATGCTATGGAGGCAGTGGGGCAAGTGCAAATAAATATGCAATAAAACATTCTTCTTATTTTGAATTTTTTTTATTGGACTTTTGCTCGGTTACTGTAAACCTTTTTTCCAGAACTCCTACAAAATTGATTTAGACAGATTTTGGTTTTGGGGGATGTTTCTGTGGAAGAATGAGACTTGAAGCTTCTTGGTCATGGTGATGTCACTCCAAAGATATTGTTTTCTTAATTTCATTTTTTGATTGCTTATTTTTTGTGTAAAGGTCAACCGATTTTTGTAAGGTGATCTTGCATTTTGCTACATTTGCTTATTAATGCTATTAGTTACTTAATGGATTCCTTGAGATTTCTACATAAAGAATCATGCTCCCTGTAAATAAAAATGGATTTACTTCTTTCTTTTCTTTTTCTTGTAAGATTGTGAAGGTTAGTATCTCCAGTACCAGTTTTAAAAGAAATAGCAAGAGCAGGCATCTCACTGTTTTTCCGCCTTATGGTTAAGGCTTTCAGGCTATCAACATTAAGATTTATGTCTATTGCAGCATTATTACTAGTTTGTTGAGAATTCTTATCATGAATGGCTCTTGGATATTATCAAATTGTTTTTCTATGTTGATCAAGATAATTCTGGAGTGTTTGCTCTTTCTTCTATTAATATGGATGATTACATTAATTTTCAACTGCAACTAGTCTTGCATTTTTATTTATTTATTTATTTATTTTGAGTTGGAGTCTCACTCAGTCACCCAGACTGGAGTGCAGTGGCTGCTCCTTCCGCCTCAGCCTTTCAAGTAGCTGGAACTACAGGCGCGCGCTACCACAGCCGGCTAATTTTTTTGATTTATTGTAGAGATGAGGTCTCGCCAAGCTGACCAGGCAGGTCTCGAACCCGCGGGCTCAGGCAATTCACTCACCTTGGTCTCCCAAAGCGCGGGATTACAGGCTGAGCCACCGAGCCTGGCCTAGTTTTGCATTTTTGGAACAAATCTTATCTGCTCCTGTGTGTGATTCTTTAGCTATATTGTTGGATTCATTTTGCTAATATGATATTGAATAATTTGTGCCTATATTCATTAGAAATATTGTTTCATAGTCCATTTTTTCTTGTAATGTCTTTGTCTTTGGTATAAGAGTGGTACTGATCTTATCAAATGTATTTGAAAGTATTCTGTCTGCTATTTTTTAGAAAAGTTTGTGAATTATTTATATGATTTGTTAGATATTCCCTGGTCTTTTTGTGTGTATGAAGTTTTAAATTATTATTTCAATTTATTTATTTGCAATAGGCATACGCAAATTTCCTGTTTTTTCTAGAGGCAATATTCGTAACTTGTGTTTTTCTAGAAATGTGTTCATTTCATATATGTTGTTGACTTTGTTGGCATAAAATTGTTCATAGTAATACTTTATAATATCTTTAATTTCTGAAAAGTCAGTGTTAATGTCCTCTTCTTTGTTAGTGACCTTTGTCTTCTCTTTTGCCTTGGTTATTTCAGATAAAAATTTGTCAATTTGGGGACTCTTATTAAAAAAAACTATTTTAATTTTTATTTCTTTCTATTGTTTTCTATTGTTTGGTTCATTGATTTGCACTTTACTATTTATTATTTTCTTTCTTCTACTTGCCTTGGGTTTAGCTTTTTCTTCTTTGTTAAGGTGAAACTCAGATAACTGATTTTATACCTTTTTTATCTGATATATCCATTTAAAGCTTTATATTTTTCTAACATCACTGCTTTAGTGTCATCCCATACATTTTAATATGCTGTGTTTTTATTTTTATTTGATTCAAAATATTTTCTAACTGATTTTATAATTTCATGTTTAACCCATGGGCTATTTAAAATTGTGTTGTTTAATTGTCAAATATTTTTGGAATTTCCAAACCTCTTTTGTTGATTTCTAATTTAATTCTTTTGTGATCTGAGAACATAGTTTGTATGATTTGTCACTTTAAATTTATTTTTTACTTTTTTATATTTTTATTTTAAAGATGTAGTGTACATCAGGATTAGGCATACAATTGGTCATCGTACAGGTAAAGTTTGGGCCTCCATTTGATCCCCACTTTGCCTGGTTTGAGATCAGTTATTCTTATTGATGTTGTATTACCTCCCAGCCCACCCCATCTCAGCAGTAACCCACTACTGCCAATCCCTTTCTTATAGTGTTATGGTAAAGGTTCAGGGTCCACTATGAGTGAGAACATATGGTACTCTGTTCTCTGTTTCTGTGATAGATCACTATTACATATAGACTTTAAATTCATCCAAGATGCTACAAAATCCAGATGTTTGTCCTTCTTTATAGCTGTACAATATTCCATTGTGTATATGTACCACATTTTTTTTATCCAGTACAGTTTTGATGGGCACCACGACTGGTTCCATGTTTTTGCTATTATGAATAGTGCTGCAACAAACATGCGTGTGTAGGTATCTTTTTTGTAGAATGATTTGAGTTCCTCTGGGCATATTCCTGGTAGGGGGATTGCTGGGTCATATGGAAGGTCAATATCTAGTTCTTTTAGAAATCACCACACTGTTTTCCAAACAGATTGCACTAGTTTGCGTTCCCACCAACAGTGTAAAAGGGTTCCTCAGCAGCATCTGTTGTTGTTTGTTTTATTAATGATGGCCATTCTTACTGGGATTAGGTAGTATCACAATGTGGTTTTGATTTGCATTTCTCTGATGATGAGTGACACTGTGCACTTTTTCATGTGTCTGTTGGCTGCCCATATATCTTCTTTTGAGAAGTGTTTATTCATATCTTTTGACCATTTTTTAATTGGGCTGTTTGTTTTTTTTCTTTCGGCACATTTGAGTTCCTTGTAGATCCTGGATGTTAGGCCTTTGTCAGATATACAGTTGGAAAATATTTTTTCCATTCTGTGGGCTGTCTTCCTGCTTTCTTGATGGTTTCTTTCGCTTCACAGATGCTCGTTAGTTTGATGAGGTCCCACTTGTCTATCTTATTTCTTAAGGAATGGGCATTTAGGGTTCTGAATAGGAAGTGGTTGTCAGTTCCAATTTCCACAAGGGTATCTCCTGCGTTTTCTAAGATTCTTATAATTTGAGGTTTTACATTTAGGTCTTTGATTCATTTAGAGTTAATTTTTGTGTATGGTGATAGGTAGGAGTCCTGGCTCAATATTCTTCATGTGATCAGTCAGTTTTCCCAGCACTATATACTGAATAGGTTCTCCTCTCCCCAGTGGTTGTTGTTGGAGGCTTTGTCAAAGATAAATTGGTTGAGAAATTGAGGTTTTGTTTCCGGAATCTCTATCCTGTTCCATTGGTCTATATGCCTGTTCTTGTACCAACATCAGGCAATTTTGATTACTGTCGTCTTATAGTAAAGTTTGAAGTTTGGAAGTGTGATACCTCCTGCTTTGTTTCTTTTGCTTGGGATTGTTTTGGCTATTCGTGGTCGTTTGTGCTTCCATATGAATTTCTGTATTGTAATTTCCAAATCTGAGAAGAAGGATGAGAAGAAGGATGTTGGTAACTTAATGGGTATTGCATTGAAACTGCAGATTGCCTTTCATAGGATGGACATTTTAAAGATGTTGATTCTTCCTATCCAAGAGCATGGGCTATTTTTCCATTTTTTGTGTGTCCTCTTGGATTTCTTTGAACAGTGTTTTGTAGTTCTCATTGTGAAGGTCTTTCACTTCTCTGGTTAGGAAGATGTCGAGGTATTTCATTTTTTAGGAGGCTAGGCGGCTATTGTGAATGGATTGTACTTTTAATTTGGGTCTTTGCCTGCTTGTTGTTGGTATATAGGAATGCAACTGTCTTTTGCACATTTATTTTGTACCACGAGACTTTTCCAAAGTTCTTTATCAGTACAAGCAGATTTTTGACAGATTCTTTTGGATTTTCAAGGTATAGGATAATATCATTAGCAAAGAGGGATAACATGACTTCCTCTTTTCCTATTTGGATACCCCTGATTTCCTTCTCTTGTCTAATTGCCCTAATGAGGACTTCCAGCATAATGTTGAACGAGAGGGGTGAGAGTGGGCAGACTTGTCTTGTTCCAGTTTTCAGGGGAAATGATTCCAGTTTCTGTCTGTTTAGCAATATACTAGCTGTGGGTTTATTGTAGGTGACACTTATTATTTTGTGGTATGTTCCTCCTATACCTAGGTGTTTGAGGGTTTTTATCAAGAAAGGACGCTGGATTTTATCAAAAGCTTTTTCTGCATCTAATGATATAATCATGTCTTTCTTGTTTTTACATATGTTGGTGTATTTAATGACATTTATGGTCTTGTGAATGTTGAACTAGCCCTGAAACCTGGGGATGAAGTCTACTTGGTCATGGTGAATGATTTTTAAGATGTGTTTTTGGATCCGATTTGCTAGAGTCTTGTTGAGGATTTTTGCATCTATGTGAACACAAGGGCTATTGGCCTGTAGTTCTCTTTTTTTGTTGGATCTTTACCCGGTTTGGGTATCAGTGTGATGTTGACTTTGTAAAATGATTTGGGGAGAATTCCATCTTTCTCAGTTTCCTGGATTACTTTCAATAGGATAGGTATCAGATCCTCCTTGTGTGTTTTGTAGAATTCTGCTGGAAAGCCACCCAGTCCAGGGCTTCTTTTTGTAGGTAGTTTTCATGTGACAGCGTCAATTTCCTGGTTTGCTATTGGTCCATTTAGTGTCTCAATGTCTTCTTGTTTCAACCTGGGGAGGTTGTGTGATGTCAGAAAGTTCTCCATTTCATTTAGGCTATTAAGTTTGTTTCCATATAGGTGTACATAGTAATCTCTGATAATCTTTTGTATTTCTTCGGGGTCAGTTGCGATTTGATCTTTTGTATTTCTGATTATGTTTATTTGGGCTTTTCTCTCTTTTTCTTAATCATTCTGGTTAGGGGCCCATGAATCTTGTTAATTCTTTCAAAGAAGCAGCTTTTTGTTTTGTTGATGTTTTCTATGATATTTTTGTTTTCTATGTCCCATATTCGGGTTCTTTTTTTGGTGATTTGGATTCTTCTGTTAAAGTTGGGATTTTAGTGGTCTTCTCTTTCCAGCTCCCTTAGGTGATTTGTTAGGCTCACCACTTGTGATCTTTCCATTTTCTTGATGTGTGCTTGTAAAGATATAATCTCCCCTCTTAGAACTGTTTTCATGGCATTCCAGAGGTTTTGGTAAGATGTTTCTTCATTTTCAATTTTTTCCAGGAATCTTTTAATTTCTGCTTTGATTTCAGTGTTGACCCAGTTGATGTTCAGCATCATGCTGTTTAGTGTCCATGTTTTTGTGGGCTTTGGGGAAATTTTGTTGGTGTTGATATTTATTTTTATTCCACTGTGATCTGGGAGTGTGCATGGCAAGATCTCAAACTTATGGGATGTGTTTATGCTTGATTTATGACCAAGGATGTGATTGATATTGGAGTACATTCCATGTGGTGATGAGTAGACTGTATATTCTGTGGTTGTTGGGTGGAATAATCTGTAGATATCTATTAAGTCCATTTGGTCGAGTGTCAAGTTTAGGTTCTGAATCTCCTTGTCTACTTTTTGCCGCGATGATCTTTCTAGGGCTGTAAGTGGGGTATTCAAGTCCCCTGCTATAATAGTGTTAGAGTCATTATCTTTTTTTAGCTTACTTAGTAGTTGCCTTATAAATGCTGGTGCTCCTGTGTTGGGTGCATACATGTTTAGGATGGCTATTTCTTGATGATGGATTGAACCTTTTATCATTATGTAGTGTCCTTTTTCATCTTTTTAATTTTTGATAGCATAAAGGTTGGTTTCTCTGATATTAAGATTGCACCTCCTGCCTTATTTTGTGATCCATTTGCCTGAGAACTCATTTTCCATCCTTTTACTTTGAGTCTGTGTGCATTCATTGTAGTGTGATGAGTCTCCTGGATGCAACAAATAATTGGGTCATGGTTTCTTATTCAGTTTGCCATTCTGTGTCTTTTCAGTGGTGCATTTATGCCATTCACATTCAGGCTGATTATTGAAATGTGATTGCTTATTCCTGTCATGAGGTTCTTATAAAGTTTTTTCTTTGCTTGTTTTCTTTTGGCTTTGGGGTTAAAGTATGTGTGTGTTTTCAAGTTTCTTGTTGCACTGTATTCTCTGTTGATTCTGTTCTCTGCTGTTCTCTTGGGAAGTGTGTGGTCATTCTTTTTTTTCTTTTTTCTGTGCTTAATACCTTTTAAAGTATCTCCTGTAGAGCTGGTCTGGAAGCTGCATAATCTCTTAGGGACTAGATGTCTGGGAAGGGTTTTAATTCTCCATCAATTATGAAGCTGAACGTGGCTGGCTAGGAAATTCTTGGTTGAAATTGTTTATCTTTGAGTACTTTGAATATAGGGCTCCAGTCCCTTCTTGCTTGTAGTGTTTCTGCCAATAGGTCTGCTGCTATTCTGATTGGTTTTCTCCAGTAGGTAGTCTGACCTTTCCCTCTTGCTGCCTTTAGGATTTTTTGTTGTTGTTGTTCCTACTTTGTGTAGGCAAATTACTGTGGGTCTAGGGGTTGGTCTTCTCATTTGATGTCTTGTGGGGTTTCTCTGTATCTCTTGTGCTTGGCTAGTCACATCTCTGGTGAGATGGGGAAAGTTTTCTTGGATTACCTCCTGGAATACTTGCTCCAAGTTGTTCTCCATTTCCCTTTCTTCTTCTGATATACCAGTTAGGCATATGTTCGACCTGACATAATTGCACATTTCTTGTAGACTTTGTTCTTTTTTTCTCAGTCTTCATTCTATGTCTTTTTATAGATCAGGTTAATTCCATGTTCTGATTTTCAAGTTCTGAGATTCTTTCTTCAGCCAGATTAATTCTGCTTTCCATGCTTGTTATCTTGTTATTTATTTCCTGGATGAAATTTTTATTGATGCAATCTCTGTTAAAAGTTATTTCAGTGTTGTATCTTGTCTTTCTTGAGTCTTATTCACTCTTTCCATCCATTCCCTAATCCCTGTAGTATTCTGGGGTCAGTAGTTGGTGATTTCCATTGTTTGGGCATCAAGGTCTGATTTTTCAGGAGTTATGTCTTTGGTACACTTGAAATTTCCTGAGGTCTTCTTTAGTTTTTCCTCATTTGTGATGGATCTCTTGTTTTTCTCTTCAATTCTGTTTTTCAGTGTCAGTGGGAGAGTCTTTCCCTTCTGATGTTTGCTCTGTCCTCTATTCTTCCCTGATCTGGGCTCTGAATTTGTTCTTTTTTGAAATTTGACAGCGGATGGGAAGCTTTGCTGTCTCTTGTAGTTTTTGAAATTTGAATACAGTAGGGGATAGGGCACTAGGATTCAGAAACTACTTGAAAATTACAATGTTCACTTATTGTCGTATGTGTTTCCTGAGACCCACTTTCCACCACCACTCTATATGGCAATGCAAAGCAGATACCAATGCAAAAAACAATTGAACACACACACACACACACACACACACACACACACACACACACATACACACCTCCCAAAACAAGCTGGAATAACAGCAAAGTGAAACAAAACAAACAACAACAACAGCAGCAACAAAAAAGAAAACTAAACACACACATCTAGCATAAAGTGAATAGAGAAGAAAAACCAAAAGACCGAGAAAAAAAGAAAAAAAAATGGAATTGAGGTCGAACCCTCACACATATATTGACACACACCCTAAACTATAAGAAATGAAAATTTAAAAAACCCAGGTGAACAAAAGAACAAAAACAAACCAACAACAACAAAACTAAAAGATGAACACTCATTCACATACACAAACAGAAAATGACAAATAAAAGAAGAACCAGAAAAAGAAAAGAAAAAATATTTGGGGAGCAGATCAAACCCTCATATACACATTCAAGCACAAAGGAAAAATATTTTAAAAATAGATAAACTAAAAACAGTCAGAAAATTTTTTAAATTTTTTATAAAAATTGAAAATTAAAAAAAAAAAACCTGCCCTCTTTGTGGCAGGCTCTGTCATTGTTCCTGTAATCCAGTCTCTCCTGTAGAGCCACCTCTTTCACTCTCTCCTCAGTGTCTGAAGCAGGGAAGGAGGAGGGGCAGTGGACGTGGGTGGGGCTGCAGTTCTTCTCTCCCACTCTTGTATGGTCAGGGAGATCTCCTCCAGTGGGGACTGTGTCTTCCCCAGGAATGTACTCATGGGAGGTGCCCCAGCCAGGCCTATCCTGGAATGGAGCTCTCCTATTGTGACCGATGTCCAGGCTCTGCCTGGGTTTGTCCCTCTCAGTTGTGGCCCAGCTGTGTGGGTCTTATGTTCAGAGGATTGCCTGGGAGGAGGGGGCTTGGGTCAGTCCCGGACTCACCACTGATCTCTTTGGAGTTCTTCCTCCACCTTTTCTGGCCACACCCTTTGTCCCACAGCTGGATCAGGGTAGATGGTGGGACTCCTGGAATTCAGCACTGTTTGTGCTTTCAGGATATTCCCTCTAAGTCATGATCAATTTCTGAGTCATTGATCTGCCAGTCACAGAGATCAGGTCTGTTGCTCTGTGGTGAGAGAGTCAGATCCCTTTCTTGCCTTGCCTTCAAGATAGTAGTGGGGTGCCTCTCTTGTCCTCTTTCATGGGTTTTTGCCTCTGGTCTCCCTCCACAGACCCTGCTGCCAGTGCCCTGCCAGGCGCTGAAGTGGTGAGGCAAAGCCAGGAGCCAGCAGTCTCTGTCCTGCTGCACTTGGGAGGGAAAGCCTGGGACAATATTCTCCCTGTCACTTTTGTCTGTTTAAAAAAATAATAATGATGCTTGACTTCTGTGACCTGGGAAGAGCCAGGGATGAAGCAGAGAAGCTGCAGCACCAGCTGTTGCACCAGGGGCCTGGTCACTTGCTCACGAGCCCCCACTTAGTTTCTTCCAGTATTTTCTTCCCAGGAAGGGTTTGTCGATTTAAAAAAAGAAGAAGAAAAGAAAAGAAAAGAAAATGGCGCTCGGCTTCCGCATCCCAGGAATCACTAGGGTCCAAGTCCAGCAGCTGTGGCACCAGCCGCTGCACCAGGAGAGCCCTGGCTGCTAGCTCCCTAGCCATCACTCAGTCAGCCACTCACATGCCCACTCACTCATCAGCACGTACACAAAATTTTCCATACACTCACTCACTCACATGGGGACTCACATAGTCCAACTGGCTCAGCTGCCATCTTCCTGACCACTCTGCATTTCTATATACATTTTATGATCTACATTTCCACTTCTGCTCCCCCAAAAAAGAATTATAATTTTAATAGCACTGGGAGAGCTTAGCACTGAATCTGTAGATCAACTTGGGAAGTATTGCCATTTTGATAATATGAAGGTTTCCATGCCATCCACGAGCATAGAATTTTTTTCATTTCTTTCAGCAGTCTTTTTTAGTTATCAGTGGGAGAGACCTGCAATTCTTTGGCTAGATTGTTTTTCTAATCTGTTCATTATTTTTAATGCTATTGTAAATTGAATTGTTTTCTTAACTTCATTTTCAGATTTTTAAATTGCTATTGTGTATATATGCACTGATTTTTGTACATTGATAAAATTGGTGTATTCATTACATGTATCCTGCAACCTCATTTAACTTCTTTATTTGCTCTATTTTTTATGTGTTATTTCAGGTTTCTGTATACAAATCATGTCATCTGCAAATACAGACAGTGTTACCTCTTCATTTCCATCC
Organism: Tarsius wallacei; assembly: GCA_963574415.1. Lineage (NCBI taxonomy): Eukaryota > Metazoa > Chordata > Mammalia > Primates > Tarsiidae > Tarsius > Tarsius wallacei. Next base: position 29,704 of record CAUYQG010146398.1, read on the forward strand.
TGGATGCTTTTGGTTTTACTTTCTTTCTTCATTACCCTGATAGAAACTCTAGTATAATGTTCAATAGGAGTGGTAAGAATGGACATCTTTATCTTGTTCTCAATTTGGAGTGAAAAGGCTTTAGTCTTTTATCATTAAGTATGATGTTAGCCCTGGGTTTTTCAGAGACGCCCTTTATCAGTTTGATAAAGCTGTCATTTATTTCTAGTTTGTTAAGTGTCTTTATCATGAAAGGGTGTTGGATTATTTGAAAAATGTTTTCTGTATCAACTAAAAAGATTATATGTTTTTATTTTATTAATAAATTGTATTACATTGAATAGTGTTCCATACATTAAGTCATCCTTCCATTTCCAGGATAAACCACATTTTATCACGGGGTATAATCTTTTTAACATGCTACTAAATTTGTCTTGCTAGTATTTTTTTGTGGCTTTTTAAAAACCTATATTTATAAGAGATACTGGTCTGTCTTTGGTATCAGGGTAATACTAACAATATAAATGAATTTTTAAAATGTTTCTTCCCATTCTAATTCTTGAGAGAGTTTGAGAATGATTGGTGCTAATTCTTTTTTAAATATTTGGCACAATTCATCAGTGAAGCCATCTGATTTTGGGCTTTTCTCTATTGAAAGTTTTTGATTACTAATTGTATCTCTTTATTAGTAAATTAAAATTTTCAATATTTTAGTCAGTTGTGGTAGCTACAGTATCTCTAAGAATTTGTTCATCTTATCTAAATTACTTGATTGCCATTCAATTGTTGATACTATTCCCTTAAAATAGTTTTCATTTTATTCTAGTTGGTATCAATCGTTCTCCTCTTTTCATGATTTTAGGAATTTAAGCTTTATCTCTTTTTCTTAATGTGGATCTAGTAAAAGGCTTGTCAATTTATTGATCTTTTCAGAAAACCATCATTTGATTTCATTGATTTTTCTCTATTGCTTTTTCATTTTTAATTTAATCTGTTTTAATTTTTCTGTTTATTTTAGGTTTATTAATGGTTTGCTTTTCTTTTTCTATTTTCTTAAGATAGAAAGCTATGTTATTGATTTGATATCTTTCTCTTTAATGTAAAATTTCCAGCAATATATTTTCCTCTATTTACTTCTTTTTCTTTCTCCCATAAATTTTGGTATGTTTTGTTTTTATTTTCATTCATCTCAAAGTATTTTTAATGTACCTTGTGATTTCTTCTTTGAATCATTCATTATCATTATTATTTTTTTTTTTTTACGTTTTGTATGTTTTTTTATTTGCTCCAGGTGGGGTTTTTTTGACTGTCACTTTCCCACACTCTGGATTACTTCTGATTCCACCACAAGGAGCCCTCGAATTTGAATCATTTATTATTGAGGAGCGTGTGGCTTCATTTCCGTACAAATTTGTGAATTTTCCAAGTTTCCTTCTTTTAGTTGATTTTTACCCTCATTCTATTGTTATCAGAGAGCATACTTTGTGTTATTTCAAGCTTTTACAATGTAGTGAGATTTGTTTTTTAGCCTAACATATAGCCTATCCTGGAGAATGTTCCATGTCTACTTGAGAATATATATATCTATAGTATCCAATGTTAGGTGTATAATTCATTATATCTTTCTGATGGATTGTCATTTTAAAATCTATCTCTAGTAACTTTTTTCTTTTAATGTTTGTTTTGTGTGATGTCACTGCAAGCAATCTAGTTCTGTTCATTGCTCTTTCTGTGATATCTTTTTTCATCATTTTAATTTCTACTTGTAGCTTTAAAACTAAGGTTTGTCTTCCACAGACAGCATACAGTATTTTTTTAAAAAACCATTCTTTCAGTCTCTTTTAACTGGAGCATTTAACCTATCGTTTTTTAGTGTATTACTTACAAAAGGGAACTTCTGCAATTTTCTTTTTTTAGTTCCTAATTTCCTACATTACTTCATCCTTTTGTGTTAAATAAATATTTTCTATTGTACCAATTTAATGTCCTAATTTTTTCTTTCACTATATACTTTTAAACTTAGTAGTTAGGCTATTGTTTAATAAAACTAAACTTATAATTATTATATGACCCAGAAACTTCACTGTTAGTCATTGTTTCAGAAAAAATAGTATGTATGCTTACACAAATCCTGTGAATGAATTCTTAGCAGTTTGACCTGTAATAGCCCCAAACTGGACACAACACTGAGGTATGTTTAACAAATGAATAGTTAAGGAAACCATGATACATATTTGCCATGTATTACTATTCATTAAAAAAAATTTAAATCTTTCTTGTTGAACATCTTGATTAACTCTTTAGAAAAGCATGCTTAGTGAAGAAAAAAAAGCCAATCCCCAATACCTCCATAATAAAATATACCATTTATATGACATTTCTGATATAATCAAATTCTAGAAATGTAGAACAGATTAGTGGTCCCAGAGTGAGAGGAGGGTTGATGAGAAAAGGACAACATGTGGGATCCTCGTGGTCATGGGACTGTTCAGTCTTGATGTGATCCTTGGTAACATAACCTACACAGTTGATAAAATTTTATAGCTCTTAAGGCACACATATAAATAAGTACAAATACAACTCAGGAAATCTGAATACGTTTGGTGGATTGTTCAGTCTGTATCCTGATAGTGGTAGTGTACTATAGCTTTGCAAATATTACTAACAAGGGAAATTGAGAAAAGTGTCCACGAAATTTCCCCATATTATTCTTCACAACTGCATGTGAATCTGCAATTATGTCAATTAAAATTTCAGTAATTTTTGCCGGGCTCGGTGGCTCAGCCTGTAATCCCAGAGCTTTGGGAGGCTGAGATGAGTGGATTGCTTGAGCCCGTGAATTCGAGACCCGCCTGGGCAACTTGGCGAGACCTCATCTCTACAATAAATCAAAAAAACTAGCCGGGCATGGTAGAGCATGCCTGTAGTTCCAGCTACTTGGAAGGCTGAGGCGGAAGGATCCCCGAAGCACAGCAGGTGGAGGCTGCAGTGGCGAGGAGTGGACACTGCACTCCAGTCTGGGTTACAGAGTGAGACTCCAACTCAAAAACAAAACAAAACAAAAAACAACAAAACAAAAAATTTCAGGAATTTTAAAAAGCTATTCAACAATATCTTTTTATTGAAAAAATATTTTTACCTGGAAAAAATGTTGAAATAAATGATGCAATGTATTCTGTATTTACAAATCCATCCTGAAAACAATAATAGGCAACGTTTAGGGCCTGTGCTGAGAGTCATACTCCTGACTTCTGGCATAAAACCATCTCCCTTCTGGCGAGAGAGAACTTCATCTGTCTCTGCTTGTGCTTACGGCTCATTTTACAAACCACTGACCCTGCCGCTTAACCAGGTCCTTGCAGTTCCTCTTGATGATGCCCTTAGTCTTGAATCCCTGCGCAGGCTGAAGGCGGGACAGGAGGCCGGGCCACAGATGAGGCAGCCTCTCCATTCAATGTTCCACACCCACAGGAACTGCCCTTCTAAGGAACCCCAACGGGAGCGTGGAGAGGGCTCAGGGCTTCATTGTGCAACCACCGAGAAGTCGGAGAGAGGCCACAGCAGAAAGCACCATTTCCCTTAGAAGAAGCGTTGCCATGTCGTGGTCAAGTTTGGGAGCAAGGCGCCCGGCCCAGCCTAATTTCAGTAATATTTTAAACATACAAGTATCATACTTTATAGCTCAGCAATTGCAATATTTGATGTTCACCTCAGGAAAATTAAAATTTATATTCACACAAAAGTCTGCACATAGCAGACTTAGAAAAGCATGCTTAATGAAGAAAAAAAAAGCCAGTCCCCAATATCTCCCTAATAAAATATACCATTTATATACCACACTAAAGTCCATAGCAATTAATATTTGTAATAATAAAAATATTAATTTTACTAGGTATCTTTAATATGTGTATGGTTAAAGAAACTGTGATACATTCAAATCTTGGAATATTACTAAGCAATTAAAAAGAATTATTGACACATGCAATAACTTGAATGAATCTCAAGGGAATTATGCTGAATGAAAAAAAAATAAGTCCCAAAAGGTCACATACAATTTTATACCATTCATAGCATTCTAAAAATGAGCAAATTATTGAGATGGAGAGGGGTTAGAAATAAGGTTTTTATAGAAAGGTAGTGGATGAAATTGTTAAAAATAATGTGAGTGGTCTTGGTGGTAATGGAACCATTCTGTATCTTAACTGTGGAGGTGTATATATGGAACTACATACATAATAAAATTGCATAATTTAAATATGTACACATACACAAATGAACAAATAAAGCATGTATCTATGTCAATATCTTAATTATAATATTGTACCATAGTTTTTCAAAACTTTACAATTTTGGAAAGTATGTAAATGGCATATGGTACTTCTCTACATTATTTTTTTAAACTGCATGTGTGCATCTACAAATATTGCAAATAAAATTTAAAAATACAAGCCTTTAAAAGATCTAGTTGATCCACATGTAACTTATTTTCTTACCAGAGCAAAGCCTAAATCTCTTAAAGAGGACAAAACCTAGCACACAACAATGTCTAATTCACACACACAAACACACATACACACACACACAAACAAAAAACAAAAACCCACAAAACAGCACTTATATTTTAGAGTTGATTAAAGTTTTAACTTTTGAAAGGTGATAAATTTTACTGAGTTTTCCATTAGAGTAAATCATATTTTAGATAAGGAGAGGCTACAAATTATTCCAAAGAAGAAAGGCAGCTATCTCGATAAATGAGTGCGCTTAAGCTCAGACAAATCTCCTACTGATGTCTACTTCGTGCTACAGGTACTTTAAGCTAAGAGTGAGCTTGAAGTCCAGCTGTCTCTATGAGTTGCGTTTGGGGCTCAATTTCAGTTACAGGATGTGTCCTGGGTTCAAATGAAGATTGGCCTTGGAATGGAGTTGTAGTAGATTGAACTTGGTATGGGACAATTTCTGCCTTAGAAGCAGCAACTAGAGATGCATCCACAACCATTTTAAAGGGATTTAAAGATCTGCCCACATTAGCTTTTGGTAGAATTTGGAGTTTATCCATATCAGCTACAGGATGATTTTGAGATCTTACTGAATCAATCACAGAGTGATCCTTGGAACTTACTGCATAATATGCAGAAGAGGAATCCCAGGGTTCAACTGTACCATCTGGTAGAGGAACCCATGTGCTATCAACAAGATATGGATCTGAAGGTTCAGTTGTATTAGCTGCTAGAAGCTTCTGGGACTCAGCTGTTGCATTTATGGTTTCACGTGAAATAAAGGAGCTCCAGGGTCTTTCCTTATCATGTGAAAAAAGATTTCTTGATAAAGTACTATCCGTATAAGCAGGTCCAGCTGTATAGGACATCAAGTGCCCAGCTGAATCACCAATGATTTGAGTCAAAGATTCATCTGTAGTTTCAATAGATTGAGTTGAAGATCCAGTTGGATTAGTTTCATGGGAATCCAAGGGCTCAACTGTATAATCTATAGAAGGACTCGATTGTTTGACTATATCAGCCATGATTTGATCCCAAGGTTTAGCTGTATCAATCGCTGGTTTAGCTATATTTGATGTAGAAGAATTACATGATATAGCTGAGTCAGAAATAGCTTGAGCTGAAGAAGATTCAGCTGTGATAGCTACTGGGGGATGCCATGGAACACCTGTATCAGGTGAAGGAAGGTTCTGATGATATGGAGCTGAATTATTTCTACGATTGTCTGGTAGTCCGGCAACAGGGGAGGTTCCCAATTGTTCACCTAGGAACTTGCTAGCTTGGGGAATTTGGCTTCTTTCAGGGAAAAACTTATGTTGATCAATAAAAGAATCTGCATCATTAGAATTAAATACTGGAGAATAATTTTTGAAATGTCTGGTTTGTGGAGAAATGTCTGAGCTCCCCTCCGGAGACTGTAAAGAGTACATATGTGAGACCAGGGCTGGAGGGTAGTTATTGCCATGCCTGCTTTGAGGGACATGCTTGCCCCCATAAGACATCCTGCAAAGTAGGGATGAAGTAACATTCAATTGCTTCTTGGATGCCTTGATAAATGGTTTTATCCAGGTAAGGTAGAGGGCTGTCCTGATGACAACTGTGAGGTCATGACACATCTTTGAGGTCTCATGTATCAGGCCTACCAGCTCCCAGTGGCTCTTTAGGAGACGTAGTACAGGACTGGCTTGTTTATCTGAATGAAGAAATCAATAAATTATATCACACACACACACACATACACACATACACTTTGTTATAACTCATATAATCTATGCAGTCTATTGTGCATAAAGATCATATACAATGTGAGGGACAGAAATAAATGTAACATTATGTCTATAGTCAAGGCGCTTCCAAAAGTTAGCAATTTAAGACATGGGCACACACAATGGAAACATAGTAAATGACAGGAGAGTATAGAAATTGCTAGGGTTATTTATACATTTCAGATTCTCATAACCAACTGTCTTATTAACAATGAACTTTGATGCCTAAGAGTCATCTCAAACTTAATATTTAAAACAAGGGAAAAAAAGCAAAGCAAAACTTGTAATCTTCTTCCTTATACAAAATCCTCCCTATGTTTTGTTCATCTGTTAATGGCCACTCCATCCTTCCAAAAGCTCAAGTAAAAATTCTTGAAGTCACCTTTGATGCTTCTCCCTCCTTCACCATCTGCTTTCTGTACATCAGCAAATATTGCCTCCATTACCTTCAATCTTTTCCCCCCCAAAATCTCATTTAGGACTGCTACTGCTGCTGCTAGCAAATAAGTTGTCTTTATGAAAAGGTACGTTTTTTGTACCTTTTTAGTTTAATCTTGATAAAGCATCCAAAATTACCCTATTCAAATAAAAGGAAGAATATTACATCCTTCTGCTCAAAACATTCCGGTGACTTTCAATCTCAACCAGATTAAAAGACTAGTCCTCACAACGGTTTACAAGGCCCTCCAAGATCCAGCTCCTTGTTACTTCCTTAATCTCACCTATTTCTGTTGCATTATTCAGTCTGCTACAGCAGCCTGGTCTCCTTTCTGTTACTTAAATATGCCACACATTTTACCACCTTAAAATCTTTGCATTGGCTGTTTTATCTACTAGTAACACTAGTCTCCTGATATCCACATAATTTGTTTAATCACTTTCTCCATAACTCTATTCAAATTATACTTCTTTACAAATGCTTTTCGTGGTTGCCTAATCCTACTGAGTGACATTATGCCCAAATAGAACTCCTGTTTATGTCTACATGATGTTGCAGGTGCTTTAGACTAAGATTGAGCTTAGAGTCCAGTGTTTCAACTTCAGGTTGAATATAGGATTAAGATCACAGAAACCCTTACTCATACTTACTACTCTGATGTTTTCTATCAGTATCTTTATCACTACTTGTCTTATTATTATTATTAATTTTTTTGGTCATTCTTCAAAAGTATGTAAGCTCCATGAGAAAGTGAACTGTTCTATCCACACTGCCATTACTCTAGTTCATATTAGGTCCTTATGTCAAACAGGAGAGTACATAAAGTTTCAATATTCTAAATTTTTGCACCAGATTTTTTTCATATATCTTCCTCTTTGAGCTATTTTTTCACACTAGCCATGAGAGTGATCTCTAAAATGTAAAATTTCCCATATCAATTTTCTTCTCAAAATTTTTCTATGGTTCTTCATTCCTAAATTATGAAGTCTGTGTATCTTAACAAGATAAACAACACCATAATCTGACCCTTGATTATTTATCTTTTATATCTCTCTCAATTCACACTCACACTAGTGCTTCTTATATACACCCAGGTATCTGTAGACTTCTCAGAGTTGGCTTATTCTGCTCCTTTTGGTCTGGATTCTATCACCTCATTTAAAAAAATAGAGATAAGGTCTCACTGTGTTGCCCAGGCTGCAGTGCAGCGGCAGCCTTGCACTACTGAGCTCAAGCTATTCTGCTGCCTCAGCCTCCCTAGTAACTAGGACTACAGGCACTCACCACAATGCCTGGCTGCCATCATCTCATTTATATGTCTTATCTTCTGATTTATACTCTTTATCTCATTTAGTGAACAGCTATTTATCTTTCAGGACTAGTTCAGATACTAATTTCAACACACTTGAAATTGACTACTTCTTCCTTTTACTCACCGTGCTAACTGTATGCTGTGCAGACATCTATGATAGTATTTACAACATTTTGTTGTGCTTATTTGCCCTACTAAACTACCCTCATTGTCTACTCTCAGCAAGAGTAAAATCTCTTTGAGGCCTGGGACCATGGATGGTTTCTTTGACATTCCCATCATACTGTAAGCCCTCTGATGACTGTAGCCAGTCTGATTTCTTTATCTGTACTATCAGACTCTGGGCTGGAGACTGGTCCCAAGTCTGTTTCTTTTCTGTCTTCCCAAATAAACTTTACAGTTTCTGACTACTTGTTCAAAGTATTTTTCAACAGCATATTTCTAAAAATTAACACAACGTCTTATATTGAGGACATGTGAACAGAAATAATATTGATATTTATCTCATCTCTTGCTATTCTGCACCATGAGTACTAGATACTACTTTTTTAGCTTTGCATTTACTGTTTCCTTTATCTCTGCTTGAGATGTCATTCCGTCCATGCTTGCTTAAGTTCTTTTCGTCTCTCAAAACAAAACTCTCAAGGCTTATCACACCCTCCAATAATTTAGCCCATAATCTCCCCTATTCAGGTCAAGATTTACCTTGAAGTCATTTTATATTATTTATTGCCTACCTTCTAGTTGTACAGGCCATGTCTTGCTAACAATGTCCATACTACCTCTGTCATGCTAGTACATAACTATCATCCCACACAGAACTTTATTTTCCATAGTCATTCAGGGCATGACTGATGAACTGAGCGGCATTTAAGTCTTTTGACGTTCACCCACCTAATTTGAGCCATACTTCCTTCATTATTGTGACTAAGGAGAAGCTATAATAAAATTGGAGACAGAAGGATCCATTTTCTTTTTATGTCCATTAATTTTGTTTATGTGTTTTTCACTGGTTTCAAAGGCCTTCCCTGTGGCAAACTCCATACCTCTCAAATGCTCAATGAAATTTCCCAGATTTACTTATTTGCCTGGGACTAAATAATACACTTCCCTATGGCCAGTTATCTACAGGCTACCTGAACATCTATGGGATTCTACATTTTTGCATTTCCCTCCCATTCTGGATATTTCCCTGATGCATGAGTACCCAGCAGTCTTGCTGTGGCTGGTGCTTAATGCACAGGCCTTCAGTCTCTGCCAAATAGGAATGTTGGTGGTAGTACATTGAGTGATTCAGCATCTGCACTGACACCTTCTTCACTCTTGTGGTTCCAAACTCCTTGTTACATGAGGGGGTGGATGATGGATGACATTGTGAGATCCAGACCACCCAATCCCTGTGCTTGGTTTGACATTCTTCTCTTAACTCAATCACACAGGTTTCCAAAGACATTCTCCCTTCTCCTCTCATTTATCTTATTTTCCATTCATATCATATATTATTTTTCTGTGCTTTCTGAGTTTCCCATATCTCCCTTAATCTGGGAATATAAAGAATTCTGCACTGAAAGTTGACAGATCTACCCCCAGGCATATCCCTTTTCTTCCTTATGCTTTTCAGTTTATTACCCAGTGAAATGGGATAGAATAGATTTACGAATAACTAATATTTCTACCAGATTCTTCTCCCACCTTCACAGAGGCTTAATTTCCTTGCAAAACGAATAATGAAAGCCAAACTCACAAAACAGTGTAGTATAACTCCTTTTACTTACTCTGATAATGATACACCTGGTAACTTCTGTATTGGCATTTACAACAGCTCTTCAAGGAGAAATTGGGAGACTGAGATAATGGTACATCATCCCTAAGGATAGGCTCCTTAAGGAGGAGTAGGCCTATATCTGCTTTGATTGAATCTTTTCCAACTTGGGGATCAAAGCTGGGATGAATACAAATTCTGTGGCCATGTATGATGCTTTCTGGGCCAAAGACTCCTGAAATGTTCAGATGTGACAGTTTTCTAAAGACAGAAGAAAAGGGACAACAATATAATTGGTGATAGTAAAAATAAAAATTATCCATTACACGTCCCTATGGAAGGCATTGTTTGGCAATTTATGTCAAAGTCAAATGTGTAAGATGATCTAGTTCTTCATTTTATATGACAATATAAAATTATCTTAATTCCAGAAACTATTATTAAATAGACAGTAATATATGCCACACTGTGACTGTGCAAGGCCTTGTGCTGGAATTTTGGCTCCATCACATCTCCATTCTCCTCTACTAACTAGCTGATTCCGAGAAAGTTAATTTGTGTGCTTGGATCTTAATGATTACCTTTATAAATTGGGAAAAGAGGGACTACTTTCTCTGAGCTCAAACTCCACTTCAACTTCAACATTCCCCAAGTTGAGAAATAGGTCCATTCACTTAAAGGATCAAAATCCAGTGACATGGGTGAGGATATAGTGGAAACAGACTAATATGCTAATGTGCTAATAATTATTGAAATGGAGTGACAAAGACAAGAAAGTTCATTTTATTTTTCTCTCCACTATTGCAGATGTTTAACATTTTTATACTTAGATGTTTATACAAAATCCTGTGGAGAAAGAAATGCCAACTTACATACAACTCAATTGTAAAAAGAAAAATTATTTTAAAACGTTAAGAGGAAAGAGAAAGAAGAGTTCACATTCAGTTTGAGAGATTATAGAGCACAGACTAAAGAATAGCGAGCTAATTGAAATATCTCAAAATCAACATAATAACTATCTTAATTGGAAGCATATCTGTAGATAATAAAGGTAAGGAATAGAACTGAAAGACACTATGAAAAGGAAATCATCAGTATTTTTAACTGACTTGAAATGAGATTAAATAATTACAAAAAATTTTTGTTTAAAACCTCAGTGATGGACAGAATGATGTTACCAGTACCAAGACAGAAAAACTTGTGCTTCTTCTTATTCTTGCAACAAAAACTGATTTCTTCAGGTAACAAAAAAGACCTTCCTTTTTCTTTGATTAAATATGCTATATCCTCCAGTAGGACTATCAAGTCTACTTGTACTATCCGTGACTTAGTTCTGAGACTGGCAAAGGTGGTCATTCAGTATATGTTTTCTTGAGAGAATAAAGGAGCAAAGAGAAGGAAAAAATAGAAAGTATGGGAAGAAGGAAAGAAGGTTGGCTAAGGAGAGGTAACAAGTTCATCACCTTATTTCAATACCAGAAAGGGATCCATACTAACATCTTCCATGTTTCTCAGGAAGGATTCACCAACAGGAGTCCTGAAAGAAAAAACTCACCTAACACTCACTCAAGTCTTAAGAACATTGGCTCTTTCTATACTCACGTTTTCTGCAGACAGTTAGCTGTGGAGAGGATCTACCACTTACTCAAAACAATGCCCTGGCAATTTCCAGACATAGACACCAACCATAGTATATCATTGGATGTAGCCAGTGGTGGTATTCTTGGGGTCAATGAACATGAGCTCATCCACTGCTTCTGCATTTCAGACACTACAAAGAGTACAATAGGAATGCAGAGAAGTTAGGCTAACATGACAACCAAAATTTCTTCTTTAAATTCTGATGAAATTTTTGATTTTAGAGTTAACCACTCAATTTAAACAATTATCACTACAAAGTTTCTGTTACCCACCCAATGTGACCGAATTTATGCCATACGTGTGACTGTATATGAGTGAGTGAGTAGGTGTGAATATGGTATTTCTATCATGATCAAAACCTGATGCTACTGTTTTTTTCTTCTTCCCTGAACATTTATTGAAAGAACTCTCAAGTTAGTATAAAAGTGGCATCAAATGATGTTTCTTCGCATTTAGACACAAAAAATTAGAACAAATTATGGGGAGAAAGAGGGAAGGGGGCTAGATGAAGAAAGTAGAAAGAGGTGAAGAGGAAATGTAAAAGCAGAAGAAAGAAAAAATAATAGAAGGAGGTACTGGAGACAGGAGAATTTAAAACTTTGAAAAGTAATAGAAAGTAAAATAGAGAGAAAAGAGGAACAGAAGGTAGGTTTTTGGAAATTTAAGAAAAAGAGTGAAAAAAATGGATGTTTAACTGTCTATAACTTACCAACACAGCCATAATGAGCCAAACAAAAAGCATGGTAAAACCAAATAGGAGTTTTCATGCTGGCTTAAGTGGAAAGAGATGTGATTTGTAGGCCCTGGGACAACAGCTCTAGTGCTATAGAGACTGAATTCACAAGTTACAGAATGTCTGACATCATAAAATCTACTGTAAGATCACTGTCCTTCCTTTTCTGTGGTCACCTTGGGTCTGTTTAAATGGAGAATTGGAGACAGCAATGTGGTTTAAAATCAAACATCATTTTATTTTTAAGCTCTAAATTTTAAAAATTTTCTTTTTTGGGATTAGAACAGTACTGGTTCCAGGCTATTATGAGAAGCATCCTCTCCATTATATGAACTGAGTGGTTGCCATCCCTTTGATATCTTGGTGTCCCTATCCTCAATGTATAACCTGGCACTTTCTACAGATGATTCTCACTTCTGTATTTCAAAATTGTATAATAGTTTATATATCACTTACTTCAAACATCTTTGCTACATGTATTCTATTTCTTTATCTGGTTAATGGTGAGGAGAAAATGTTGATTTTTATTCTCATCAGTTCTAGCAAACCTTCTCTATAAGATTCAATTTGGTCCATCTTGATAAACATTCACTTGTGGAACCTAAAGTTATATGAATACTGCATATAGAGGGATTCTGGCTACAGTAATTCAGTGGAAAGCAGAAATAAATAGGTTTGTTATTTTGACTCAATGCTGTTTTTATTTGACTTAGATTCTAAAATTTAGTCCTTATTATGTTACTTCCCTGTCACAGAATAAAGACTCAAATTATTAGCCTCATATTTGAATTATTTTGTAATGTGATATTCAGCCACCTTTAGATATCTTAAAGACTTTTTTATATATACAACGCTCACTTTATTTAGAAGCACTTTTTATGTGATCAAATTGATCTTTGTAGGAATTATTATAAAATGAATTCGCTTTTAAATACCAAGATATGTTTGACTTTTTTTAAAAAAATCATTCCATTTACCTAACATATTTCTAAAACTGGAAATCATTTTAAGTCGTAGAAATTTCTTTTCTTCCCCCTTCCTATTTCATTCATTAATGTATTCAGCATTTGATAAATATACATTTCTTCTTTTTTTTAATAATCAGTATTTTTTATTATCATATTGTGGGGTACAGTTAAGGATTAGGTATACAAATATGCTTCGTTCAGACACCCTTGGTGATAAGAGGTGTCTCCCCATCCCCAGACAGATATTGAGTACCGTTAATCCCATCCCC
>CAUYQG010146399.1:0-15551 GCA_963574415.1 Tarsius wallacei
AACAAAGTTGGCCTAGGTACCCAACTAACACAATCGACCATACAATATAGTACTGTACTATAACAGGTTTACACAAACAATACATTAAAAAACAAACCCAAAAAGAAAACATTTTAAATCTTACAGTACAATACTTGAAAAATACAGTGGTACAATACAGCAGCTGGTATACAGGGGCTGGCATTGAGTGAACAGGCAAGAAGAGTTACTGACTGGAGGAGGAAGAGGTGGTGGGAGTTGGTAGAGTTGAAGGATCGTCAGCAACAAGAGATGGAGGGCAAGCTGCAATTTCACTCATGCCTGACGTTGATGGCACAGAAGCTGGTTCCTTGCAGGATCCAGTTCCACCTACCCTCTTGAAAAACGCACGTTCCCATCTTTGAAAGTTCGCTACTTGAAAGTTCATATGTAGGAGACTTACCATATAATACACTGAAGCTAAAGTGAGAGCTGGATCTTGATGTGGCAGTACTACCTCATGTGAGTACAGACGCTGGAACTTACCTCCCTGTACAACTTAAATGGGGGCAGTTTTTCGCACATAAATTACACCTCAGTGAAGTTGATTTTTAAATGATATGAGCACTTGTGTTGTGCTTGTTGCATGGCTAAGCGTGATTCTAATTGCTTTATGTACAGTATTCCACTGAATACTCACAACCCTAGAGGTCAGGTTATCGCCATATAAGGTCAGTATTTTCCCAATTCTACCCACCTTTCAATACCTAAGTAAATAACAACCTCCCAATTAACAATATTTTACATTTACAAAGTGCTGTGCAGTTTTCCAAGAGCTTCTGGTGCCTTGCTTTAAATTTTCCTTGGTTTCCTTGGAAATTCTGGAGTATTCTGGAGTATGTTATGTACCACTTGCTCCTCTGGCAACGAATTACGTGCCATTTTTTGCCATTATATTCCCACTTTGAAAGATTTTGGCAAAAATCTGTTGTATCTATTAAACTTCTCACATTTCTAGCTTTTCCCCTCACGCTGACTATAACTATACTTAAGGCAAAGGTTTTGGGAAAAGAAAACCAGAAAGAATAAGCTTGAAACTAGCTTCAGGAGGATGAAGTTCTAGACTCTTATCTGGGTAAGTCATTTAAACTCAGTGAACTTTGATTATCCTCACCTGTGAGATGAGCTAATGGTATTTGCCACACCTTTTTGGTGGGTGCCTGATATATTGATAGGGCTATTATTGCCTCTTAAAGTGTGGCTAGACTCTGGACATGGGGTGGGTAGATTCCAGTCTTAGATGTATCACTGAATTAACTATGTGACATAGGGAAGATTCAGTTTTCTCATCTGTAAAATGGGGATAATAAAAGTACTGACATCATAGGGCTGATGTGAGGATCAGATGAGTTGATACAAGCAGAACTCTTAGAACAGTGCCTAGGACATGGCAAGTACTATGTAAGCGTGCTACTGTTATTATCATTATTGCTTGATCTAGCCTAAAAAATACACTTTATAAGGCAGGCAAAAATTGATATCCTTACTTAGTTGATGTGGAAGCCAAAGCTTAGTAGGTTGTGGGACTAATCCAATACCAACTTTGTCAGAAGGTAACACACTCACCTCACACACTGTTGGGAAGATGAACACAGGAACACGAAAATGCTTGTCAAATGTAAAGAGTTCTGTAGTGTGGTGGCATCAACTGGTGACATGGCTTCTGCTTCATCACACTCCTGGTACCCAGCACATGCCCACTAATAAAACAGAGCCTGTCAGTGGATGGCTTTCTACATGCCAGGACTCAGGGCCTATGTGGAGGCCTTATATACATTACCTCATTTAACTCTAGTCAGGACTCCTGGTGTTCAGATTATCTTCCTCATTTACATATGAAGGAACCAAAGTTCAGAGCAGTTGAGTTCACTTGTCTCAGTTACTCAACTAATAAATGACAGATCAGGATTTGAACACATGCCTCTGTAATTCCCAAGCCACTAATAACCACTAGACCACATTCCGTGGATCTTACTGTATGAGAGGGAGGTTAGGAGAAGAGTTGAGCGTGGGAGGGGCTTTTTCTCAGACCCCCTTCAGGTACTTGGAGTCAGCTCTCCAGGGCTCAGGGCTCAATCCTCCTCCCCAAGAATAATCTGATATCTGGAAGGTTACAATCACAGCAGTGGTTCACACAAACCAGAGACCTGTGTGTGAATGACATCACAATGCCTCTCAGAACTCTGGTGAATGAAGTCCCCAAATTCCATGATTTGAGTTTTATTTATTCATTCAATTGAGAAAGGGTCTCATGCTGTCGCCCAGGCTGGAGTGCAGTGGCAGGATCCTAGCTCACTGCAGCCTCAGTCTCCTGGGCTCAGGCAATTCTTCCACCTCAGACTCCTGAGTAGCTGAGACTACAGGCATGTGCCACCATGCCCAGTTAATTTTTAAATTTTTTGTAGAAAGAGGTCTTGCTATGTTGTCCAGGCTGGTCTCCAACTCTTGGGCTCAAGCAATTCTCCTGCCTTAGCTTCCCAAAGTTCTGGGATTGCAGGCGTGAGCCACCATTTCTGGCTTGATTTGGGTTTTGATGCTTACCTTCTATAAATGTCTTAACTTCTAGGGAGCGAAGTAAAAAGTAGGAGAGTAGCCATTAAACATGCATTCTCGGCCTGTTACCACCCAGTCTTGGCGCCGATCTCATCCCTCCTCGCCCATCATGCCTTCTACTGCCGGTCCACCTGCTGTCTCTGAGTCTTCAGTCTAATGGACTTCTTATACTACAACACTCTGCCTTCCTTGTTTGCCTGGAAAAACCCTGGTCAAAGCCTCCTTAAAGAAATGGTTAATTTCAGGGCTAGGGCAGAGAAAATCCAAGCCAAGCCTGCAGCTTCTTGTGGTGCCAGAAAGTGAGAAAGGTCTCAAAAAATGACCGTGGTGTGTCAGAAGAACATGGGAGACAACATGAAGAAGCTGTCAATAGGCAAAGCTGGAACAATCTGAGTCATAAAATAAATGATAACATCATATTATAACCCATAGAGTACAATAAATATTCACGAGTCTATACTAATATAAGTAAGTAACTAAACACATCCCATCAGGGCTCTTGCATCTGCATCCTTTGTATATGCGGTGCCCCCTGCCTGGAATGCCCTCCCTCTGCACCTAGTGAGCTTCTGTTTATCTTTTAAGACCAAAGAGAAGGATCTCCTGCTCTGTGAAGTATTCCTCGAGATTTTGAGCATAGCTGTCTCCTCTTCCTGTTCCTTGCCTCCTGTGTTTTGCTTGTGTTTCTACCTTGGCCCTCCTCACACTGTACTGCAATGTCCGGGGATAACTCTGTGTTCCTTCAACATCTGTAAGTGTCCGCAGAGTGGGTAACACGTCTCAGTCATGGAACCACCCCCTGCATGTGACACAAGGCCTGAAACACAGATGCTTCTGAGAACTTTGGCTTGCTGAGGTAGGCTTGTCCTTTTCCATTACTGGCTCTGACATCCATCCGAGTGGCATCTATCGAGAACCTGCAAGTCCACCCTCCCTCTCCCCTTGCCTGTTCTCCCCAGTCCAATCAGCCTGGGCCAATCCTGTCTATACTACTTCAAGAGCGCTCTAGAGCTAGGCTTTCCATGCCATCTGCCACACACCCACAGCCAAGCTACCATCAATTTTCCCTTAAACACTTTCTTACCGGGTCTGTGCCCCCTGCTTCCAATTGACTCTCCTCAGGGTATAGCCAGAGTGCCATCTTTATAAGTCAGTCTTTCGGTGAAGTGCTCTTACTTCAACTCTTTCAAGGCATCCCAGGGCCCCTCTGATAACGCAAAAATTCCTCCATGGGCTTTGCAAGCTCTTCCTTACTCTCCCCTGCAGTTGCATCTCACTTTTTTCTCTGATTTAGTTCCTCCGGTGCCCAGGTCGTTGTACTTTATAAGCAGCGTGTCTGCATGTACACATGTCCTGCCTTCCCCCTCTCCACCATGTCCTTTGTCCACCAATCTTTCTGGTTTCTATGAATGGTGTGTCCTTTGGTGAGTCACCTCTGACACCTGAGACTGAGTCAGGTCCCTGATGGGAAGCATTTCTGTTATCATTTCCTTTCATCACATTTGCCATTAGGGTGACCAACCATCCTGGTTTGCCACGATTGAGGGGTTTCCCAGGATGCGGGACTTCAGTGGTAAAGCTGGATAAGTTATGGTCAAAATGAAACAAGTTATCCACCCTACTTGTCATAGATTGTTCAATACCTGCTCACAAAATGAAGCACAGGAAGGCAGGTGTTCAAGTGTTTTGTTCACAACTGTGGTCCAGAACCTAACTTGGCATGTAGTGGATGCTTTGGTCTGGTATTTAATGAAGATAAAACAAAAAAAAGGAGTAATAATGAATACAATCATTCCACATATCATGGGGCAACCAGAAGGTGAGATCCGTTTGTGGGAAGGACAGAAATTTGAACAAAGTGTTGTTTCTAAACAGAAGGCCTATACCAGACATGAAGCAGAAATGGCAAAAAAATGGCTTCAGTAAAATGAGGCCACATGGTGATATACTGAGCACTTTAAATGCGTTCATTCCTTAGAATTATTCTATCAGATAGGTACTGTTTTCATCTCTCTTTTGCAAGTGAGAAAAATGAAAGATTTCGAGATTAGATGACAAGTTCAAAGTCATGCCACTTGCTGTTGTTAGAGATGCGGCAGGCCCCAACTTTGGCAAACTGATTAATTTGCCTCTTTGTCCATCTTAGTGCTTTTCAGTCTTTTGGTGCCAATGCAGGAAGAGGGGATCACAGGAAAGAAGGGAAACACACAGAGAGGAAGAGGCTCAGAGATGGAGGAGGAAGCAGAGATCTCCAGAAGGCATCTGGGGTTCCGGGGACGGGGTCTGAGTAACCAGAGAAATCACAAGAGAAACAGAATTGGAGTATTAGAAAATCAAGGCTAAACGATCATTCTCTTGGATTCAAACTCAGAAATTGTCTTTCTCCACAGAGGAGGAGAATTGAGATATTGATTGCATTTATTTTCTTGTGACACAAAAGGTAAATTAATCCTTTTAGAGCGGAAAACATGTTTTTATTACATTCTGAGTAATTTCCTTTGAAAAAGCGAAACATTTTTTAGAGCCACTGGCAGTAAAACTAGATTTTCCCCCACATCTTAGATGAGCATGTGTGCCATTATTCATGCATAATCTGATTCCAAACGATTCCTTGTTTACAGTTTGTTTTTTGTATTTCCTTATGTAAGCAAGAATTAATACACTCAGACATGAAAGAAATAAGTTAAATTATTTTTACTGCTTCTCTTTAGGATGTACAATATGTCTTCTTTAACTCTCGATGACATGTAAAAATAGTCAGAGAAAAACACAAATAAATACCTATGGAAACAAAGGCAAGTATCCCAAGGAGGGGCTATCTGCTTTGGGGGCTTGCCTTGCCCTCCTTTTTCCCTGGCACCTGCTGGTACCAGGGGACCTGGTTGCCCCTTCCCTCACCCATTGGATGCCAGCTCACCCAGGCTTGCAGTCTTAGAGAACTTCCCAGCTGAGCTGAAAGCAAGATGAACATTCAGATGTGCTTGCTTTCTTCACATCTGGGAGAGAGTGGCTCCCGGTGGGGAAAAGTCCTAACTATCCTCATTTCCAATCAAGAGAACGGCCAGCAGCCTCTGGTGTGTGCAGATGATTTGAAGATTGTATTTGTGTGTTAATCTGTCAACTGGTTTATCAGATAATTTCAAAGCCTACTTAAAAAGTGTTGGTTATTCCTACAACTTGGCTATTGTGAGCAGCCAAGAATGCAGTGAACAATGGGGTGCTCGTATCTCTGCAATTCTTTGGATAAATGCCCAAAATTGGGATTGCTGAATCATATGGTAGTTTTATTTTTAATTTTTTGAGAAATCTCCATACTTTCCTCCCTAGGGCCTGGACTATTTTGCTTTCCCATCAACAGTGAACAAGGACTCCAGTTTCTCTACATCCCCATCAATACTTGCTGTCTTCTGTTTTTTGGAGAGTAGCCATTCTAACAGGTGTGAAGTGATGTCACATTGTGGTTTTGATCTGAATTCCCCTGGTGATTAGAGATGTTGAACATCCTTCCATATTCCTGTTAGGCAGTTGTACATCTTCTTTGGAAAAATCTCTATTCAAGGCTTTAGTTTATTTTTAAAATCAGCTATTAGATGTTTTGTTTTGTTTTATTTTGTTTTGCTATTGAGTTGTAGAAGCTCCTTACATATTTTGAAAATTAACTCCTTACTAGATACATGGTTTGAAAATAGTTTCTTCAATTTTATAGGTCGCCTTTTCACTCTGTTGGCTGTTTCTTTTGCTGTGTAGAAGGTTTTAAGTTTGATATAGTCTCACTTGTCTAGTTTTGTTGGTTGTGCTTCTGGTGTTCATATCTATGAAATCATTGCCATAACCAATGCCATAAAGCTTTTCACATGTTTTCTTCTAATAGTTTTATAGTTTCAGGTCTTCCATTTAAATTTCCATCAAGAGGTGAATGAATAAAGAAAATGTGGGATAAGTGTGTGTTCTAAAATTTATTCTGGCCAGGTACAGTGGCTCATGTCTGTAATCTCAGCACTTTGGGTCACTGAGGCAAGATGATTATCTAAGCCCAGGAGTTCAAGACCAGCCTGGGCAGCATGGGCTTGCAGTCTTAGAGAGCTTCCCAGCTGAGCCAAAAGCAAGATGAACATTCAGATGTGCTTGCTTTCTTCACATCTGGGAGAGAGTGGCTCTACAATAAATAAATTTAAAAATTAGCTGGGAATGGTGGCGTACACCTGTAGTCCTGGCTACTTGGAAGGTTGAGGCAGAAGGATTGCCTGAGCCCAGCAGATTGAGTCTGTAGTAGCCATTATGCCACTGTACTCCAGCCTGAGCTACAGAGTAAGACCCTGACTCAAATATAGATATATATATGTCAACATAGGTATACCTTGAGGACATTGTGCTAAATGAAATAAGCTAGTTACAGAAGGACAAACACTACATGATGATTCCACTTATATGGTTATCTAAAACAGTCAGACTCATAGATTCATAGAGTAGAATGGTGGTTACTAGGTGCTGGAGGAGGGGGAAATGGAAAATTGCTAATTAATGGGCATAAAGTTTTAATTATGCAAAATGAATAAGTGCTAGAGATTTGCTGTACACATTGTGCCTATAGTCAACAGAACTGTATTATACACTTAAAAATGTGGTAAGGGTGGCACAAGTAACTCATGCCTGTAATCCCAGCACTTTGGGACACTGAGGCAGGAGGATCACTTGAGTCCAGAAGTTTAAGGCTGCAGTGAGCTATGACTGCAGCACTACACTCCTGCCTGGGTGACAGAGTCAGACCCTGTCTCAAAACAAACAAACAAACTGTTAAGAGGTTAGATCTCCTGTTAAGCGTTTTTACCAAAATAAAATAAAATTTAAAAACCTTGCCAACATAAAGGATGCCTTAGGGTCCGAATCAGCGGGAGACAAGCAAGAGATCAAGGGGTTACATGTAAGGAGGCACTCAATCTCAGGGGGTGACCCTGTACTCACATGATGCTGAGAGCAAGGGGATCCTTAAATTTTGCACCCTGGGCACGTCCATGCCTCACTCTAGTTTCAACCTGAAGACGCCTCTATGTGTGTGATTTTAAATTCATTTTTATACTTCCTTTCCTGGAATACTTTTCCTGGCAATCTGAGTAACTTACAGCTTGTTGACTTCCATTTTAGTAAACAAGTCTGTATGTATGACATCTGTCTAGAAATATGTTTCTACTTCTTTAATTCTTGTGCCACATATTGTTCTTTCCTGGCCTTCATTATAAGAAAAAATTCAGAAACCTTTTTTTCATTTAATGCAGAGATGAAATAGATAGCATATTTTTTGATAGGGATTATCAACTGTGGCAGTAACAGGGCTGTAAAGTTTGACCTTATGAATCTAGAATACGATGGCCGCTGGGAACTTGAGGCCTCCTGTCTCCCTGGGTCTGTCTTGTATCCCATCACCCCCCTGAACTTTCTTTGAAGAGATAAACTGGCTTTATTTTCTCTCCAACTCAAATAAAGTTTATTCCTTGTCATCTGTTAGTAGGTCTTAGGCTCAGAAGACACTTGGACCTTACACAGCTAAATACCATAGTGAAAATGACATGAAATACAATAGCAGCTTACCGAATCTTTACCAGGTGCCCCCTTCTAAGCCATCACTTAACTCTTACCTCCAGTACCAACCTTGCAGCTAGGGGCCCCTGCTTTGAGGCCCCCCCCCCACATGTGTGTATGCATGGTCTATGACCTCTGCTCTGGCTCTTTGCTGACTATGCCTCTCTGACTGCAGAGGAGACTCTGGGACTAAGGTCCACCTGGAACTCACATCACCTCTTCTAGAACACACTTAGGATGCCCAGGACTATGGGATTTCTTGTCTATAGCTGCACACACCTCTTTCCTGGGTCTGTCCTCTCAAAGGAGGAAAGTGCCACTGGTGAGTGGCCCCATGTCCATGATGTGGACAACTGGGGTGAGGGTGGGTATCAGGGGGAGGGGTATCTGGAGCAGGAACAGGGCCTCTTGAGGGCCTTTTGTGTTCTCATTCTTTAGCCCTATAAATGTTAGGAATAGGCCCACTCACCACTACCCTGTGAGGAGTTTTTCTTATTATTGTCTTCATTTCATAGAGAAGATGAGACCCAGAAAAGTCAAGTAACATCTCCAAATGCAGGCATTGAGTGGGTAGTGAAGCCAGGTTTTAACTCAGGCATCCTGGCTTCAGAGCCCCTAACTTTATCCACTGTCCCCTTGTAAGATTGCTACTACTTGGTGATGCAATATCAGAGTATAATAGGGAGACCATGGCAACTACCCCAGAGGCAGCAGCAGCAACCATTGCAGGCTTCTGGGAACCAAACACTGTGCTACATGTTCTGACTCAGTGTATTTGGGTCTGTCATCTGCAACCTGGAGACCCAGGATAGCCAGTGGTGTAGTTGGAAGGTCTGGGAGTTGGAGGGCTGATGGTATAGATGGTACAGGTTCCAGTCAGGGTGTGAAGGCCTGAGAACCAGGAGTGCTGAGGGCAGGAGAATATCAATGTCTCAGATCAGCAGTCAGGCTTAGTTAATTCCTTCCTTACCTTTTTGTTCTATTAAGCCCTGAGTGGATCAGATGTGCCCACCCTCAATTGACAGAGCCATCTGCTTTACTCAGTCTGCCAATTTATTTTTTATTTTTTTTAAGTTGGAGTCTCACTCTGTCACACAGACTGGAGTGCAGTGGCCGCTCCCGGCCACTGCAGCCTCGACCTGCTGGGCTCTGGCGATCCTTCCACCTCAGCCTTCCAAGTAGCTGGAACTGTAGACGCGCGTTACCGTGCCCGGCTGATTTTTGATTTATTGTAGAGATGAGGTCTTGCCAAGTTGCCCAGGCGGGTCTCGAACCCGCGGGCTCAGGCAATCCACTCACCTCAGCATCCCAAAGCGTGAGATTACAGGCTGAGCCCAGTTTAGTCCGCCAACTTAAATGCTAATCTTGGCCGGGCTTGGTGGCTCAGTCTGTAATCTCAGCACTTTGGGAGGGCGAGGTGAGTGGATTGCCTGAGCCCGCGGGTTCGAGACCCATCTGGGCAACTTGACGAGACCTCATCTCTACAATAAATCAAAAAATAGCCGGGCTTGGTAGCGTGAGCCTGTAGTTCTGGCTACTTGGAAAGCTGAGGCGGAAGGATTGCCGAGCCCAGCAGGTCGAGACTGCGGTGGCCGGGAGCGTGCCACTGCACTCCAGTCTGGGCGATGGAGTGAGACTCCAACTCAAAACAAACAAACAAACAAAAACCAAATGCTAATCATCCCCAGCAACATCCCCACCAGAAATAATGCTTGACCAACCATCTGGACATCCCATTGCCCAGTCAAGATGACATGTAGAAATACCTATCACCCCAGTCAGATCCAACTCAGTCTTGAGACAGTGTCCAGAGATGCCCTTATGAGTCAGATGTTACTCACTTAGTTGCTTGATTGTGGGTTGATCCTGGGGAGACCAGTCAATGGCTGAAAAGAAGAGAGGCACTAGGGGACACAGTGTCTTCACCAAGCCTGGGACCTTTAACCAATATTAAACAATGAGGTGAGCTAAGAACATTTCCCCAGACTTTTGCTATCTATTATGGTACCCACTAGACTCACTAGGCTATTTAAATTTAAATCAATCAATATTAAACAAAATTGCAATTCAGCACCTCTGTCACACTCACCACATTTCACATGCTCAGTAGCCACAGGTGGTTGATGGCCACCATATTGAACAGCACAGAACATTGCTGTCACTGCAAAAGATCCCATTGGCCAGTACTGTCCTGGATGCCTTGAGTGACCTTTGCTACTATCACTGATCTTGAAAGGACACACTATCCGGGCGAGGTGTCTCACGCCTGTAATCCTAACACTTTGGGATGCAGAGGAGAGGGGATTGCCTGAGTTCATGGGTTCAAGACCAGCCTGGACAACATGGCAAGACCACATCTCTAAAAAATAAAATAAAATAAAATTAGTCAGGCATAGTGGCACTTGCCTGTAGTTCTAGCTAGTTGGAAGAATGAGGCAGAAAGGATCTCCTGAGCTGCAGTGATCATGAGTGTGCCACTGCATTCCAGCCTGAATGACAGGGTGAGATTCTAACTAAAAAAAGATAAAGAACTCACACTAAAGGAAGGACACACTGCCAACCTTTTTGCTTTATTTTCAAGTGTCAGGTAATTATTTTGACATACCAAAACAGGATTAAGAAAATCTTTGATTAAACAAGTTAAATTGTCCTCTTGATTTTTAAGACCTTTAATATGGCCGGGCTCGGTGGCTCAGCCTGTAATCCCGCGCTTTGGGAGGCCGAGGAGAGTGAATTGCCTGAGCCCGTGGGTTCAAGATCCACCTGGGCAAATTGGTGAGACCTCATCTCTACAATAAATCAAAAAAATTAGCCAGGCGTGGTAATGTACACCTGTAGTTCCAGCTACTTGGAAGGCTGAAGCGGAAGGATCGCTGGAGCCCAGCAAGTCGAGGTTGCAGTGGCTGACAGCGGCCACTGCACTCCAACCTGGGTGACAGAGTGAGACTCCAACTCAAAAAAAAAGATCTTTAATATGCTAATATACATGCTAACTCTTCAAGAGGGAGCTAGAGAAGGCAATGTTTTCCGATTTATTTGGGTTATATTATTATTTTTCTTCAGATTTCTCAGGTCTGGTATTCCATCTATGAGGTGTTCTATCCAATTGAAAATGATTCTCTAGGGGATGAATGTGAAACCAAACTTGTTGGGACTCTTGTTGGAAAAGCCAGTTGCCATGTAAGATATGAATAGATGCTTCGCAAGAGAAGACATGTGAGCAGCCCACAGATACATGAAAAAAATGTCTAGCCTCATTAGTCATCTAGGAGATGCAAGTTAAAACTACACTGAGATATCACCTAACTCTAGTCATCTAGTCAGAATGGTCATCATCAAAAATAACAGATGCTGGAGAGGATGTGGTGAAAAGGGAACATGTCTACACTGTTGGTGAGAGTGTAAACTAGTAACTAATAGCCTCTGTAGAAAACAGTGTGGTGATTCCTAAAAGTTCTAAAAATCGACCTTCCATATGACTCTGTAATCCCCCTACTGGGAGTATACCTGGAAGAACTCAAATTACTCTATAAAAAAGATACCTGCACACATATGCTTATCGCAGCATTGTTCACAATAGCAAGAGCATGGAACCAACTGTGCTGCTCATCAAAAAAGGACTGGATTAAAAAATGTGGTACACATACACAATGGAATATTATGCAGCCATAATGAAGAACAAAATCATGAACTTCACAGCAACCTGGATGGAATTAGAGTCTATAATACTGAGTGATCTTTCACAGAAACAAAGAGCTGAGTATCACATGTTCTCACTCATAAATGGACCTTGAGCAACTGCCGTAATACTATAAGAAAAGGATTAACAGCAGTGGGAAACTGTGGGTGTTGGGGGTGGGGGTGGCGGTGCAGGGAGGTGGGATTGATAGTATTGGAAATCTGTCTGGGGAAGGGGGGGCAACCTCATCAACAAGGGTACCTGCACAATGAGTATTTGTGTACCTAACCCTGAATTGTACCCCACAATTTTGAAATAAAAAATTTTAAAGTTAAAAAAAATTTTAGTAAGAAAGATGAAAGTTTGTGGAATTTGAATGAGGATTACTCCCTCTCTCTGCACTCCCAGCTCAGTGAGTTGGAGACTTCACTCCAGATAGCTACAGTCATGACCACAAGGTTCTCTATTCTGCAGCTCTAGTTGGAGGACTTTCTTCCTGGGAAGGGCAGGACTTCAGCATTTCTCATCCTGCTCCCAACTACCTGTTGCTGAAGCTAAGCCCCTGGAAAGTGCAGTCAAGAGGCAGGAGTTCCCTTCTTTGGCCTTGCCCTCCCTCATGGAATAGTGTCTTTGGAGTTAGGTACACTGCAAATATCATGCCCTGATTGCCCTGGCCCCAGCTCATGAAAGAGGCTAGGAAAGTTAAGTTTTTGTGAAGTCAAGTTTATCAGTCTTTTCTCTTATGGCTCATACTTTTTGTATCCTATTTAAGGAATTTTTGCCTATCTCAAAGTTTTAAAAGTATTATTTTGTTGTTGTTTTTTTTCCTAGAAGCTTTACTGATTTACCATTTACATTTAGGTCTATGACTCATCTTGAACTTTTTTTATATGATGTGAGGTAAAGCACTGTCTTAGCTTGTTTTCTGTTGCTATATCCGAATGCCATAGATTGGGTAATTTATAAAGAAAAGAAATGTGTTTGGCTCATGGTTCTGGAGGTTGGGGAATCCAAGAGCGTGGTACTGGAAACTGACAAGAGTTATCCTATGGTGGAAGGGCAGAGGGTGGACACAAGCATCTGAGACAGAGAGACAAGAAAATGGGCTTAACTTGTTCATTGTATGAGGAACCCATCCCTGTAGTAACTAACCCACTCCCACAATTATGAAATCCATTCATGAAGGAGCACCCTCATGACCTGATCACTTCCTCAAATCCATACCTCTTAATACTGTTAAAGTGGCAATTGAGTTTCCAATACATGAATTTTGGGGGACATATTTAAACCATAGTAAGGGTCATCCTCTATTTTTCTTCCCCCCTATAAGAACACAAGTTCAGCTGGGTTCGGTGGCTCAGCCTGTAATCCCGCGCTTTGGGAGGCTGAGGTGAGTGGATTGCCTGAGCCCGCAGGTTCGACACCCGCCTGGACAACTTGGTGAGACCTCATCTCTACAATAAATCAAAAATCAGCTGGGCGTGGTAGCGAGTGCCTGTAGTTCCAGCTACTCGGAAGGCTGAGGCGGAAAGATCGCCAGAGCCCAGCAGGTCGAGGCTGCGGTGGCTGGGAGCTGCCACTGTACTCCAGTCTGGGTGACAGAGTGAGACTCCAACTCAAAACAAAACAAAACAAAAACAGAGAGAGAGAGAGAAGGATCAAAGATTTGTGGACATATTTTGCAATTGCCAAAGTCAGATAAAAGTAAAAGGGATATAAATTGGATAAGGCTGAATTTATTAAGATGGAATAATTGAGCTGAGATTTTTCAGATTTTATGCATAGTTCCAAGAACTAGGAAATGACTCTGAAAATATACCTTCAAAGAGATCGTCTGGATCTGAGCCAGAGACCTCTTAATCTGAAGTCAAATGCAGACCATATCTGCATTCTGCTCGTGTGGTTGACTGAAATATAGATCTGAAGGTGGTCTGTTGCCAAACATCAGGGGTTCGGCCTAGGTTATTCGCTTCTCAGAAATCTGATCACTAAGACAATGAATACTGTCAGGGAAGAAGGGCTTTACTATGGGTGACATCAGACAGGGAGATGGGAGACAAGCCTCAAATTCATATCTCTCCTGACTAAAGTTGGAGATTTATATAGCAGAGAAGGAAAACAATAGGGACAGGGAAGAGGAGTTGGTCAACAGGCGTTAGGTGATTGAATGAGGGATTTAGTGTCATTGTAACCACATGTGGGAGAACAGGAATTTAGGGAGGGTCAAGGAAGAGGCGTTGGGTAACAGGCAGTAGGTTTGTCTCATCATCTGGGTGCATCTGGACAGCCTCAGTTTCTCAAAACCATCCAGGAGGCCATCTGGGAGGCCTCCTACCACCTGGTCTCCTGAGAAAGCAACTCAGATGAAACAAATATAAGTTTTTCAAGTTATGGGAAAATTGGGCTGGTTTCAGTCCTCCTTTTCTTTTTATCACCTCCTCAATCCTGGGGAATCTCATCATTGATCTTTCTGGCAGCTTCATTGTGAAGAGGTATATCATGAGAAAATGATGAGAAATGTCACGCCTGTAGCTGGAAGTACTCCCAAGTACCCGGTTGGCATCCGACTGTTGTGGACCACCATAATCTGGGTACACTCGTCAATGAGTTTAGAACAGGGAGTCTGGGGTTTGGAGACACGGTCTCCCATACAACATTTCAAAGGGACTGAGAGCCAGCCTACTTCTGGGAGCTACCTGTATCTTCAGCAGAGCAAAGGGCTAGACCTTTTCCCAGGTAGGTTTTGTCTCCTGGCAAGTTTTAAAGAGGCTTCTTTAACGTCCTACTCATTCTTCCAGTCTTTCCAGAAGATTGGGGTCTCCAAGATGAATGCAGTTTCAATCAATATTCTGTAGCCAGCATACTTCCTGGATTACTTGGCTATAAAAGCAGCTCCACTGACACTTTGGAAAGTTTGTGGGAGTCCATATTAATGAATTATTTCATTCTTTCTTTTTTGTGAGTGTTTTATTTTAAAGATGGGGGATACAATTCAGGGTTAGGTATACAAATGTTCATTATGCAGGTACCCTTGTTGATGAGGTGTGCCCTGCCCCCCTCCCCTGACAGTTTCCCATTATTGCCAATCCCTTCCTTATAGTATTATGATAATTGTTCAAGGTCTGCTTATGAGTGAGAACATGTGGTACTCAGTTCTTTGTTTCTGTGCAAGATCACTCAGTATTGTATATAGACTCTAAGTCCATCCAAGTTGCTGCGAAGTTCATAATTTTGACCTTCTTTATGGCTGCATAATATTCCATCGTGTGTATGTACCACATCTTTTTTATCCAGTCCTCTTTCATTCGGCAGCACAGTTGGTTCCCTATTTTTGATATTGTGAATATGCTGCAGTAAACATGTGTGTGTGGGTATCTTTTTCATAGAGTGACTTGAGTTCCTCTGAGTATATTCCCAGAAGGGGGATTGCAGGGTCGTATGGAAGGTCAATTTTTAGATCTTTTAGGAAACTCCACACTGTTTTCCACAGAGGTTGTACTAGTTTACACTCCCACCAGCAATGTAGAAGTGTTTCCTTTTCCCTGCATCCTCTCCAGCATCTGTTGTTTTCTGAGTTATTGATGATGGCCATCCTGACTGGAGTCAGGTGGTATCTCAGTGTGTTTTAACTTGCATTTTTTTTATGACTAGTTAGGCTGAGCATTTTTTAATTTATCTGTTGGCTGCTGATATGTACTCTTTTTTTTTTTTTTGAATTGGAGTC
>CAUYQG010146402.1:0-10840 GCA_963574415.1 Tarsius wallacei
TCTCTCTCTCTCTCTCTCTCTTTCTCTGGGTTCTCCTCTTTGTAACAAGCATAAGAATAGTGGTTTAGCTAGTCCTACCTTGCTGCACCTTGAGGAGGAGAAAATAACTTGTTTGGAACGCCAGCGGGTCCCACTTGTCTCGCCATGCAATTCAATTTTGTCTCTATTAAGTGACGTGTGATGGTTGAGGTGCTGTATTTGATCTGGTCCTAGGATCTCCTGTTACCCATAATTACAGGTTAGACTTGCCTGGATCTCCAGGTTACAGTTCTTTATCTACAAGGATTTATTAGTTACTACCTCCACACACAGGTACTTCTCTGGGGTTAAATTCCATGACCAGGAGGGGCTTTCATGAAGAATCTGCAGTTGATCTTTTCACAAATCTAGGGCCATAGCCAGCGTCCTGGTCCAGTCTTTTTACTTTCAGGAAGATTTCTTCATCACAATGTGGAACTTCAAGAGATCTCACTTGTCTTGTCATGCAGTTCAGTACTGTTTCTGTCTTTGATCTGGTGCTAGGTTATCCTGTGTTACCCAAGCCAGAAATACCTCCAATCACCAACTTTGGTTTCAATAACTTTGAATCTCAGGAAATAATTTTTTCCCTCACAGTAGGTCCTTAGAAAAAAATTTTCACCACTTTCTCAGAGAACTTAGAGTTTTACAATTAATAGAAATGAACAGGGATGGGAGTGTTGAGTGATTCTGCCCCAACTGTCAACCGAGCTGGAGCTTTTAATGCTTCCTTCTCAAATGATGACGTTCTATTTGCTTTGCTTCCAAATAACCAAAAAGGAGCATTGGATTTATTCCATATAAAACAAGGACATTTAATGTTTCCACTGCATAAATAGAAAGGGTTCTTAGAGAAATGATTACTTATAAATTATTAGGGGAAAAAAGTAATACAAATCTTTGGGTTTCCTGAGTGTCCCACAAATTGTTCTTTTATTGTTTGAGTGGGATGTAAAGGAGACTTTGGGGAGCTAATAAATTTGTTCACTGTTGTTGGTGTTGCATGTTTCAGTTTCTCCACTTTCCCAAGCACATGGTAGGATTGAACTTCCTGCCCTTCTGTGGTTGGGTGGAACCATGTGATCCATTTTGGTCAATAAATTGTGAACTTTCATTAGTGTGAAAACTACTAGAGCTCTCCCTCTACCACAGTTATTGGCAATGCTCCAAATGGTGGCTGCTCTTTTAGCTTGAGTCCTGACCTTGGGAACAAAATAGAATAGAAACACAGACAATCCGCAAAGGATATGTAACCTGACCGAGAAATAAGCCTTTGCTGTTTATACCATAATAACCCTGACAGACTAGGTTATCATGGTGGCCTTGCAGATGTGCTGCTCGGATCTCCCTTCAATAAATAACTTGCTGATCAGCTGTGAGCTGAGGAATGCAGCTAGCTGACAGCTTCCAGCTGCAGCACTTGGGGGGTCCATTGCAGTGTTTTAACAAAGGCTATGTTTTTCTTGGGCAACGCCCACAAAATGACCGAGACTGAGCTTGTTGGGAATATTCTAGGGCCTGGCTCTTCTGCCCAACGTGGGACTCTGCTAGTGGACACCCTTTGCTTCTGTGCTCTCCATTGTGCTGGCCAGACTTGTCACATCTGTATTGCATTCTGAGGTTCTGCCTGCCAGATTCTGCATCCTTCCTTCTTTCCTTTTACAGGAGTTTGATTGGCAACATGGACTGAAGTCTTTCTATGCCTAATCCTTTCTCCCTAGGTATCTTTCACAGGCATTACTCCTCAATGCATGCCAACTTTTCTTTGGTGTGCTTACCAGAGGACCTGAAATGATACCACTATGCTATGGTTCAAGTATCTATCTTGTGTACGTAGTGAGTAGGGCACATGTACTGTAGCAGAGAGGATGAGGATAGGAAACTGAGAAAAGAGTAGAGATGAAATAAGATCCTTCTGGAAGTGATTGACAGTTACATTTAAACCATCAGTGACTGAAACTCGCAGAACAGTTGAGGAAGACTCTCAAACTTGGCTAAATAGTTGCCCCTCTCTTTATTTGAAGGGTGCTGCTCCAGCTTTTCTATTGAAAGTCAAACCCAACCTTCACCTCTTAATTATCAATGCACGCTGTCTGTGAACTGTGATGTGTGTTCGTCCACTACTTTCTACCAATTGCAAAGTGAGAAAGAGAAACATTTTCAGAATTAAAATAGAGCATTAACTCATGCGGGAAAGGAGAAAATCTGCTACCCTGAAAGTTTCCGGTTTAGAAAAATATACTGCAGACATATAATAATATTCCCTAATAATGAGAAGTTGTCTCCACTCCGAGTGGTTATTATTTATCTGGGAATGAAAGCACAAAATAGGTCAAAAGGACATAATCTGCAGCTCCTGCACATGGCAATAAAAATAATATGCTTTGGGTTTTTATAATCATCTTAGGTAGCTACTGACTCATTAAGTATGATATGCCCTACAGGTTGTCCTTACTGACACTGAGCCAGAAGTTATAGCCCCATGCTTAAGTGTTTCACAATTACCTTCCTCAGGATGTTAATTATCAACTTGGATTTCTCTCCTGGATGACTCAGTGGGCTATAATAGCCCTGATGGTAAATACCTATGGCAGGGCTGCAAAGCAATCATCCTCATAAAGAGGGACTGGGTCACTGAGATAGAAATGGTCCCATAAATTCTAGGACCTGACAGGTCTCGGGGAGGCACTCCCTCCAGCTAAGTGAAGCCATTTGGCATATTCAGCACAATCTGCTTTACTGAACTGGAATTACATAGCTCTACCACAGCTGCCTTATCTGTAGGAAAATATGCCTTGCAAAAGAACTATTTTCCCTTGAATCCTGCTTCTCTTGCTCGTTCACTCACTGTTAAGTGTGCCATTTGAGTCTTTCAGGAAACAGAAGCTGAGATGGAATCAAAAGTGCCAGTGGTTTATTGAGGGGTAAATGCCTGTAAGAGGGAAAACAAAGAGGAAGCAGGATTGGACAGACAAAGCCTTCAGACCATGATGCCGATCTGACACCTTAGGAAAGGGCGAAAGAAACAGGACTGGGCAAAAGAACCTCAGACTGCCATGCAAATATGACAGAGTCTTGGCCAACTCAGTGGGGAGCCCCAGAGCAAAGACAGCTCATTAGAGGAGTCCCACCGTGCACAGGAAATGGCCAGGCTCTAGGAGCCCTGCTGTGTTCAGCTAAGTCATCAGTTGGGGCTCCTTAAGAAGACTTAGCCTTGGCTCAAAAGCTGTATACTGTCAGCTAACTGCATTTCTTACAGCTGAATGACAAGTACTTTATTGGAGGGAGAGCTGAGTGGTACACCTCCCTGGCTGCTACAAGTAGTGTCATCTTTTTGTAAGTGCAAGATGGAGTCTTTTAGGATTACCCTTGGGGAATATGTGAATGCAAAAGTAATGACAGGGTGGTAAATATGACCTTACAGAGTCTTATCGGGTCAGAGTTTGAGATAAATGACACCAGGGGAACGCTGAGGGCCTGGACTTTTCTCTTTGCCCAGCCTAGTGCTTTGGAACCATCTGTAATACCACTACCAGTTAGATCACCTTTGGCAAATCTTTCCTAACTTCTGTGAGCCTTGGTTTCCTGATATATGATATGGGTATATCATTGAAAGATAATTGTGAGGGTTAAATGACAGTTTTAAAAATTCTTTCTGTAAAACATCTGCCATAATTTTTTAGTGCATCTTCTTTCTCTTTTTAGGTGAAAGTTGACCTTTAGATTAAACTCAATTAGCCTGATTAAGACCATTTTGGGAGCTGGTGGTTTAAGAAGAGAAATGTCTGATTATTTCAGGTTTATTAAAATAAGACTTTTTTTTCCTTTTTTGAGTCAGAGTCTCACTCTTATCGCCCAAGCTGGAGTGCAGTGGCACGCTCATGGCCACCGTAGCCTTGACCTGCTGGGCTTAGGCAATCCTTCTGCCTCAGCCTCCAAAATAAGATGTATTAATCAGTATTCATAGGTTGAGTTTCTTTATTTTGCAACCCAAAACTGGATAAGGCAAAAGAGGAATTTATTGGCTTATGTAAGCAATCTATAAGAGGTTCAGAGATCTTAATGGATTCAGGAATAATTGGAACCAGGGGCTGAAATGCCTGAAATGCTAGTGGACCCTTATTCAACTTCTCCCTTCTCTGCTTTTCTCTTTGTTTCAGCTTTATTCTCTCAGGCTATCTTTCTCCTCAAGTCAACAATCAAGGCCCATATTTCTTTGTTGGTGAAGCTGGGAAGGTATATATGACTCCTAGAGCTGCTAGCAAACTATATTTTCTTAACTTCATTTCAGAAAATCCTGTTATGGGCAGTCCTCACCCAAACCAGATGGAATAGAGGGGGGCAGAGGAGTTTATCAAAAGAATGGTTTACTTTCTTCAAGGTTGGCACCCCAAACTAAAGATCTCCACTACACCAGACTGGAGATGGAGCAGCCATAGCTTCTGTGTCATCAGCTCCTTTTTTCTTTTTCCATCCTAATCTTTAGCAATGAGCTGTAGAATTTATAGTGGTAAGGGGTACAGTTGCAGTAGAAGCTATTATATGTGGGATTGGCAGTAGTGGGAATCTGCCGGGGGGGGAGGCAGGCACACACCTCATCAACAAGGGTACCTGTACCTGCATAATGAACATTTGTACACCTAACCCTGAATTGTACCCCACATATTTAAAATAAAAATAAAACCAATAAAATGTCCCTGTTTAAAAGGAAAAAAAAGAATAGTCATTTTCACTGCCAGGGTAAGGGGGCACATAACATCAGTAAGGGTACCCACACATTACCTGTATGAAGACCACATATGTACCTAACCCTAAATGGTACCCCATATTTTTTTTAAAAGTTAAAAAAAAAGAATAGTCATTTTATCTTTTAAAAAAGAAAATTTTACTTAATTCTTTACTGTACATTTTTTCTTCCGTAATTTGATTTTGTTTTGATAGAAAGACTGGGACTCAATTATCCGGTGGTATCTTAGGTTAGGTTACACCAAAAGCAGACTCTGAGGCAAGGATTTGAGAAGCAGTACTCTGTTCAGGAGATGATGCCAGTAGTCATGGGTAAAGGAGTCAAGAAGTAAGATGGACATGGAATAAAAGCCAATAAAGTGCCTAGATATGAATGAGCAGGTTAATTATCTGTGAACACCTGGGCCTTACTTATGAGGGGATCTCTGGAAGATGAGGTTCAACATTTAGGAGCAAGAAGGCTAGAATGTTTAACCAATCAACCTCTCTCAGTTATTGATTGAGAGCTCCTTCTGGGATGTTGACACCCTGGAACTTCTGGCCTATCCCTGCATGCTGGATGAGTGGGCTCCAACAGCCAGTGAAAGCTTCAGGCACAGAGTTATACAGGAGCCTTTAGTTGGTAGCTGTTGGAACAGCATGCACTAGAACAGTGAATGGATTATCTGCATAAGAAACTACCCCCACATTTTGTGAAATAATTAATGTTTGTTGTTTCTAAGTTATTGTTTCTGTGAATCAGGAAATCATGTTAACTGGGTAGTCCTGGCTTGAGGTTTCTCATAAAGTTGCATTCAAGATGTTAGCCAGGCTGCAGCCATCTGAAGGCTTGACTGGGGCTAGAGGATCTGCTTCCAAGATGGCTCACTTGCATGGTTGTTGGCAGGAGGGCTGACTGTTGGTAAGAGGCCTTATGTGCTTACTATGTGGGTCCTTCGTTAGGGCTACTTGAATATCCTCAAAATATAGCAGCTGGCTTTTTCAGAGTGAGCAATCCAAGAAAGAGAGAAAGCAAGGCAGAAACCGCAGTGCCTTTTATAACCTAGTCTTGGCAGTCATATCATTCATTACCTAGTTCTGCCATATTCTATTTTGGTTAGAAGCAAACCATGAATTCCAACCCACACTCAAGGGAAAGAAGAATAATCGCTACCTTTTGAAAAAGGGTGAGCCAAAAAATTTATGGAAATATTTTAAAGCCACTACAGAGAATATGAGAGGATACAGGCTGGGCACCAACAACATCTGCTAATGGTGGGTCTGTAAAGTCTGTGTTCTACCTGTCATCATCCTGGTGTCTTACAGTTTCTGACAAAGGCATAGCAATCAATTACTCTCTCAACTTCTTTCTAACATTCACTTTATTCCTTCCCAAACATATATATATATATAGGAAATGACTCCTCTTCTTCACCCTCTGTCCTCACCAAAGTGTTATTATTATCTTTTACCACTAGAGTGGTTTTAAAAAGTTATTTTTTTTACCACTAGATTAATGGATCTCAAATAAATTACTTCTCTATGTCAGAGTCTCTACATTGCACCACTCTGGAGGTACCATTACATTTTAATCTAACAACTATGATGCTGAGCGGGTTGATGGCACACTAACCTCCATATGCCTTTGCCTAAGAACTCTAAGTTGTCTACGTGGTTGACCTGAGGATAGTCCTTTAACTCAAAGAATGTTGGCAACCTGGGCCTCAGATATTTTTGTCTACATATAGAATTCCTTATTGTGCCTAATATCACCACTTCTCTATTTTAATATTACATTTATTCCCTCTACCTTATAGATCTCTGTACCCCGTCTTTCTTCCAATGCTATATATTGTTTGGCATTTAAAAAAAATAGTAATTTAGGAGACAGAGTAAAACATGCTATATGACTATCTTAGAATCTGCCTTGGGGGAACCCAAATTGAGACAAGGACTTGAACACAGATGGTTTATGTGGAAGATGATTTTATGAAGGAAGAGTGAAGAAGTGGGAAAGCAAGACCAGGAAAGCGGAAAACTCAATACAAGGGTACATAACTGAGGTCTTTGCTGTGATAAACAGGGTCTTGATCCCACCAGAGCCTTCTAAGAAGTGTAAAGAAACTCACAGGGAGCCAGAGCTATTATCTACTTATTCTTCTCAGCCTAGCCCCTATTGTTTGAAAATCACTCCTGGAGACATGCTTTCCCTCACTTTTGGGCTGGGCTTTTGTACAAGCAGAGCAAACTGCTTAAAAATTTTTGCATGAAAATAATAAGCCAGTACTAACTTTTTATAATATGTCTGAACAAGATATAGTTTGAGGTACTAAGAAGGATAAAACATCAGTTTGTAAAGAGTCCACATCAGAGCAATATAAATTCTGCTAAAATTGGAGCAAGAACAAACATCAAATTTATGGTGAAACTTTGGTGAAAGGATGTTGAAGTCATTGATGCCTTACAAAATGTTTATGGGGCAATGTCCTAAAAAATAAGCAGTTTACAAATGGATAACTCATTTTAAGAAGGGATGAGATGGTGTTGAAAATACTATCCTCAGTGGCAGACCACTCATATCAATTTACCAGGAAAAAAATTCATCTTGTTCATACCCTATTTGAAGAGGCCTTAAGATTAACACAGAAACAATAGTCAACACCATAGAATCTCAATTGGTCCAGCTTATACAATTCTGACTAGAAAATTAAAGTTGAGTAAACTTTCCATTCGATGGGTGCCAAAACCATTGCACCCAGGTAAACTGCAGACAAGAGCAGAGCTTTCAATGGAAATTTTTAAAAAGTGGAATCAAGATCCTGAAGCATTTCTTTGAAGAATTGTAACAGGAGTTGAAACATGGCTTTACCAGTATGATACTGAAGAAACAGCACAATCAAAGCAATGGCTACTAAGCAGTAGAAGTGATCCAGTCAAAGCAAAAACAAACTGGTCAAGAGCAAAGGTCATGGCAACAGTTTTGGGGTATGTTCAAGACATTTTTGCTCGTCTACTTTCTGGAGGGTCAAAGAACAAAAACACCTGCTTATTGTGAGAGTGTTTTGAGAAAGTTAGCCAAAACTTTAGTATAAAAACACCCAGAAAAACTTCCCCAAAGAGTTATTTTCCACCATGGCAACGCTCCTGCTAATTCCTCTCACCAAACGGGTAATTTTGCAAGAGGTTTAAGGGGAAATCCTTAGGCATCCACCTTACAATCCTGATTTAGCTCCTTCTGATTTCTTTTTGTTTCCTGGTTAAAAAAAAAACAACTTTAAAGAGAACTGTTTTTTTAAGTTAATAATGTGAAAAAGAGCGCAAAGACATAGTTAAATTCCCAGGACCCTCAGTTCCTTAAGGAAGGACTGACTGTCCATCTCTCTTTTTCTTCACTGCTGTTCTCTAGTTTAGGCCTTTATAGACTACTGCAAACTTCACCTCCTTCTCTTCCTCCTCCTCCTCTTCCTCCTTCTTCTTGTCAGAGTCTCATTCACTTGCCCAGGCTGGAGTACAGTGGCACACTCATGGCTACTGCAGCCTTGACTTGCTGGGCTCAGGTGATCCACCTAACTCAGACTTCCAAATGACTGGCCAATTTTTAAATTTTTGTTGTAGAGATGAGGCCTCACCAAGTTGCCCAGGCTGGTCTTGAACCCCTGAGCTCTGGCAATCCTCTCGCCTCAGCCTTCTAAAATGCTGAGATTACAGGTGTGAGTCATGGCGCTGGCTGTAAACTACTACTTCTAACTAGTCCCCATGCCAAGTCTTGACTCTTTCAGTCCTTTCTTCACAAAGCTGCCAGTGTAACAGTTCTAGTAAGCGCATCTATCATGTCACTCCCCTACTGAAGGTAATTCCTGCTTATTATTTAATAATCAATGTAGCCATTGTAAGGAAGTTTAAATTTTTTGTCTGAAGGTTCGATCATTTGAATCTATAAAACAAACTGCTAATAGACAGATATACAGAAAAAAACATATAAATTTATTATGTGCACATGTGTGCATGGGAGTCATAAAATATAAACACTCAAAGCCTGATGGTTGATGCTTTTATATCATCTCAAGGTTACAGAAAAAAAATGGAAGCTTGGATCTTGGCAATACAGGTTATGGGAGAGGGGAAGCCTGGCTAGCAAAGGTGGTCATGTTATGTAGATGAAACCTCATAGGAACCTTGAAGTTTCACAGCCCTCAGAGAAAATATGGATGGTAAATGTTTCTTCCAAACCTTTAAAGGTGTCAGATGCTAATCTTTCCTAGCTCCCAACAAGGGAAGGCCTGGCTGCATCAATGCAGATATTGTTCTGCAGATGCAAACCTCCCCCACAAAAGACAGTTTTGTGGGGCTACTTCTGTTTACAGGCCCTCTATTTTTTGAGATATCATCTCACTCTGCTGCCTAGGCTGGAGTTGCAGTAGCATGATCGTAGCTCACTGCAGCCTCCAACTCCTGGGCTCCAGCAATCCACCTGCCTCAGTCTCCTGGGACTACAGGCACACATTACTGTGTCCGGTTTATTATTTAATTTTTGTAGAGATAAATTTTTGCTTTGTTGCCCAGGCTTGTCTTAAACTTCTGGGCTTAAGCAATTCTGCCTCTTCAGCCTTCCAAAGTGTTGGGATTACAGGCATGAGACACCGTGCCTGGCTGCAGCTTGCCTTCTTAACAGTCATCTCAAAATATGTCAAATAAGTGTTTTTTGGGGGGGTAAAATATTTTAGTTTCCTTCACTATCCTGCATTCCAGGAAGCCTCCTAACCTCCTGGCTGAATTAGTCTCCCTTCTCTTTCTATGACACTGGGTTCAGACCTGCACTATATTATCTAAAATATTCTGTAAAATTGCATGTGTGAATCTGAGAACCATATCCTATTCGACTTTATCTCTAGTGCTCACTGTAGTCTCTAAAATAAAGAAGGCTTTACATTTTAAAAAAGTCAAAGAGCCCACTTGTCTCCCAATGATGTTGCAAGACAGCTTCCCCCCCTTTTTGGGGGGCAAGTTTCTTCCACTTCTGTTTTATGATAAAGAAAAGGGCCTCCCTGGCAAAAGGCTTCATGTCTTGCTGGTGAAATTTACAAAAGCAGACTTCTGGTCCTGTTGGTAGGGAGCAGGGAGTGAAGTGTCTAGGTGATGGTACCTAGGGGACACAACATGACATTGGCTGTCCCCAGTCACCCACTTCTTCCCTGGCGCATGGCGTTTACTTTTAAAATACCATCTTTAGGCCAGGCACAGTGGCTTATGCCTGTAATCCCAGCAATTTGGGAGGCCGAGGCGGGGGGATCACTTAGACTTAGGAGCTTGAGGCCAGCCTAGGCAGCATAGTAAGACCTTGTCTTTACAAAAAATAAAAAAATTAGCTGGATGTGGTGGCACGCAACTAAAGTCCCAGCTACTAAGGAGGCTGAGGTGGAAGGATTGCCCACACTAGGGAGGTGAAGACTGTGGTGAGCCACGATTGTGCCACTCTACTCCAGTTTGGGCAGCAGAGTAATACCCTGACTCAAAAAAAAAAATGATCTTTTTTTTTTTGATTTTGAATAAAATTCGTTTTTATTTAGGTTTTCTTTTTCTTTTTTTTTTTTTTTGAGTTGGAGTCTCACTCTGTCACCCAGACTGGAGTGCACTGGCCGGGAGTGGCCTCGATCTGCTAGGCTCTGCCTTCTGAGTAGCCTGAATTACAGGCATGCGCTACCACACCCGGCTGATTTTCCACGCCCGGCTGATTTTTTTTTTTTTTTTTTTTTAGTTGGAGTCTCACTCAGTCGCCCAGACTGGAGTGCAGTGGCCGCTCCCGGCCACCGCAGCCTCGACCTGCTGGGCTCCGGCGATCCTTCCGCCTCAGCCTTCCAAGTAGCTAGAACTACAGGTGCACGCTACCACGCCCGGCTAATTTTTTGATTTATTGTAGAGATGAGGTCTCACCAAGTTGCCCAGGCGGGTCTCGAACCCGCGGGCTCAGGCAATTCACTCACCTCAGCCTCCCAAGGCATGGGATTACAGGCATAAGCCACTGTGCCTGGCCTAAAGATGGTATTTTAAAAGTAAACGCCATGCGCCAGGGAAGAAGTGGGTGACTGGGGACAGCCAA
>CAUYQG010146403.1:0-29649 GCA_963574415.1 Tarsius wallacei
ATGCCCTGACCCAGTATGACTGGTGTCCTTTGAAAAAGGGAAAATTTAGCCAGGCTCTGTGGCTCAGCCTGTCATCCCACGCCTTGGGAGACTGAGGTGAGTGGATTGCCTGAGCCCGCAGGTTCGAGACCAGCCTGGGCAACTTGGCAAGACCTCATCTCTACAATAAATCAAAAAATCAGCCAGGCGTGGTAGCGCGCGCCTGTAGTTCCAGCTCCTTGGAAGGCTGAGGCGGAAGGATTGCCGGAGCCCAGCAGGTCAAGGCTGCGGTGGCCGGGAGCTGCCATTGCACTCCAGTCCAGGCGACTGAGTGAGACTCCAACTCAAAAAAAAAAAAAACCACAAAAAACTCATTTTAACTTAATCACCTCTTTAAGGACTTTATCTCCAAATATAGTTACATTCTGAGGTACTGGGGTAAAGAGTTCAACCTATGAATTTGGAGGAACACAGTTCAGGTCCTCATACCACCATTATCATTTTTTCTTGAATCTGCTGATTTATGGACTTCCCTTCAATTCTCCTCTCCTAAACTCCCTCAGCACTCACGTAACTCTTGGAGCATTTGGGGTATCTATGGTGTGTTATAGTACATTGTGAACAGCTCTCGCTTCTCTGTGTTGCTATATAATCTTTGAAACTGGACAGTGTGCCCTTTACATCTCTCATAGCACTAGAGAAGCTTTTGTATACAGTAGACACTTAATAATATTGATTAAATGAGTGAATGAATGATTGGACAGAGGATTCAATGCAGCCTCTGACCCTACAATTTATTTGCCTTAAGACTGTCCCCAAATGTTGATTGTTAGAGGTGTTTTTTCTTCATTTGCTGCCTCCACCCCATACAGGTGGAAGTAAGTCAAGGCTGGGGAGTGGAGTTGAAAGAAAGGTGTGATTGGCTGTTGGCAGGAGAATTACCTTTCTCCTCAAAAGGCTAAGAAGCAGTAGATAGCGCAGTCATGCCCCAGTTAAGGTTGTTTTTCCATGAGAATGCTGTTTGGGTAGCCAAAAGGGGCTCAGCGAGCTTTAGGGCATGTAGGACACACCAGGGCATATGTCTAGAAAACAAGGGACATGCACATTTGAAGGTCAAGTAGGACTGGAGAGCTTTTCATAGTCATAACCTACAGACAGAAAGTAGCACCATGTCAGTGGATGGGACCACCAAGGAGACTGTGGAGGGAGAGGAACAGTGGTTTGGAGAGTCCATCAGAAGTTGTATGCAGACAGATTCCCCGGTAGATCCCAGAAGAAGGCCACTTCTGAGAGGAAGCACTCTACATGCCACTTCTAATGAGGGTGCGTGAGAATGTGTGTGTTAGCTAGTGTATACGTCTGTTTTTCTCTCCCCTCGTATCTTTGGATCTGTTTTGTTCTTTCTCTATTCTCTTTGGGGCTGTGCCCCAGACCACTGCCATGGAACTGACCCTGCTCCCCTGTGCTCCATCTGGCTAACTCCACCCATGGACTTACGTGTGACCCACCGGCTCCACCCATGGACTTACGTGTGACCCACCGGCTGCCCGTTCAGGGGGCTCATACAGCAGCACCCGGCTCTGGGGCGTTTTTCTTCATAGCCAGTCAGAGCTGATCAGAATGGACAGGAGAAGAGGCAGGATTGAACTCCTTAATGACCCAGGAGACGAGGCAGGTCCTTTTCTGGGTCTGGTGCTACAACTCAGGGCATGGAGTATCACCTTGTCTAGACAGTCATTGAAGGCCCCAGATGGGGCAAGAGGATGACCTCTTTTGTCCTGACTTCCTCCTTAGTCCAGTGTCTCACCACACCTCTTCCCCAGAGTAGGATTTGTCTGTGTTTGGGGGTTTCACTGCCAGGCTTGAGTGGGAGCTGCTGGAGGATTCTGGGCCAGATTAGGGCTCCCGGCAGCATGACCAGTCTCTTCTCTCTGGGCCCACCACCAAACGTCATTTCTTATGGGGCTATATTCCCCCCAGCACAGAATTTTCCTAATTCAGGGGTGTGTGTGTTGTAAATAAAAGAAGGAAGTCATCTTGTTACTTCCTTTCCCTTTAAGTTCTCTTCTGGTTTTATTTATCTATTTTTTCTTCTCTCTTCCTTAGTTTTCTCTTTTTAACAGAAACCCTTGATCTTTGCGGGGATTGTCTGATTGGGCGTCAGAGGTCTGGAAGCTTCCTCCTTTTCTGCATACCTCCACCTATTTTTAAAAAAATAAACATTGATGTACCAGCTTTCTTCAAGCATCCACTGTCACACTTTCCTTTTTGTGTTCCTGGAGTAGCCAGGAAGAAGATGCCTGTTGTCTCAAAGCTATCCAAAATGTCAACGAACTTGAGTCGGTGATTTTATGCAAATTGTTGTTTACATGAGATGTGAAATTTTGAAGGCAAGAGGAAAAACAGCTCTGCAATCCGTGAATGGTCCAGTTGGGGTGTTCCAATGAATGATGGCCGGGAGCCAGTCTAGGTGCCTCCTGACTGTGTTTCATTAATTTCAGTCAGCTCAAGGGCTTGGAGGGAAAGATCATTTTCCTATGAGCATGTGAAACTAGTGCTTGAGTTGTATGCACCTAGCAGGCTTGCCCTTGTTTTAGAACAGCATAAATGGGAGATTTTATAACCACCGTGGGCCAGTATTTCTGAAGTCAGTTGAAGCTCCAGATGGAGAGGGAAAAGAAGTTTGGGGGTTTTTTCCTTCTTCTTTCCTTAAGTTTTGCAGAATGAGGCTCCCTGGGTACCCTCCACAAAGTGCTCAGTCTCGTTCAGTTCGAGTGTGCCTACACTTGTTTGAGTGGGATCTGAAGGGATCTTTCTTAAACTCAGATTCTTTCCTATGAAATTCTGGTAGTGGCTATGAAACCAGGCTCATAGGGGAGACTCCCGTCGCCACGAGTCACCCCTCAAGGAGACGGCGCTCGGGGTCTTTGTCATGAGGTAGGAGCCAGGGCTTAGGCCAGATCTGGTTAAGAATTGAGGGGACCCAGGGTCTTCCCAGCATTCTTGAAATCTTTGTAGTAAGGAGGATGAGAGGACATGCCAGCATCACCATGAGTAGGTTTTATAACCTGGCCCAAATGAGAGTTTCCCTGGCCAGGGAATTGCACCTAGACTTCAGGGGCACCTCCATGGAAGCACATCTTCCTGCCTCTCATGACTATTTACAACAAGAGATTGTGTCAGGGATGATGGAGGGGGGGCATGCACAGATAGCAGGGAGGAAAGCAGACAGTGGGGCCAAGAGCCCTTGTCAAGACTCCTTCCCAGCCTCTGTTTCATCAGCACGAGTGAGTATGCGCAGTCAAGAGAAAAGAATGATTGTGCCATTTTGCTTTGAAGCAGAGCTATTAAGTCTTCCCTGAGTTTCCAATGGTAACAGGATTTGTACAGGTCGAGGACACAGTCTCAACTGCTTCTGGATGCTGCTGTGGGATGCTCAAAAAGATTGAGTTGTGAGCATCTCACACTGCTCCATGCAACAGTACTCCGGCAGAATTTAAGCAGGACAAATACTCAATCCAGGGGTAACACGATGGAGACATTTTTCTTACAGCCGTTATCTGTATCTCAGGCTCAACTTAATGCCAAGTTAAATCTAGATTTTTAAAAAATAGACTTTTCCTAGAGGAAAAGGCAGAGCTGTATTCCCTGAAAGATATTTTAGGCCAACCTTATTACTTGGGGTTTTTTTCCTTTCTCCCTTTTGCTAATTCAAAACAAAATGTCCATCATTCACCCTAACACCAGCACTTAAGAGCTGGAGACAAATGGAGTCTGAACATTCACGCCAATGTGGTACAAATGAGCTGTGATTTCAGGATGCTGGCTGTTTTACTGACAGGGGAAAAGGGTGGTTGACTAGTTTAATATCTTTGGCTGAAAACACTTTGCTGAAGAGCCATGGAGAAGGCCAACATTAATATTGAGTCCTGTTCTTGAACACCAAATGTGATATACT
Organism: Tarsius wallacei; assembly: GCA_963574415.1. NCBI lineage: Eukaryota > Metazoa > Chordata > Mammalia > Primates > Tarsiidae > Tarsius > Tarsius wallacei. Next base: position 3,938 of record CAUYQG010146403.1, read on the forward strand.
GTGGAGTGTGGCATCCGAGTTTGGGGGAAAGTTTGCTTCTCCTATCCCAAGGGTGCTGGGGGCAGTGAATGCAAACCCAAGCTGGGACTCAAGGAAGAATCTCTTCAAGTCCTTCAACGAATTCCTCCCATAAGTATGTTATACTGTGATTTTGAATCTGATTTTACCATGGAATTACAAAATTAATCAATATAGAGACATTTGTTAAAATGAAGGAATGGTTTATAAATAAAAAGTGTAATTGTAAGTTGGGGTTGATGGGGAAACCGGTGACTGACACCAGCACCTTCCTTTTTTTTTTTTTTGAGCTGGAGTCTCACTCTGTCACCCAGGCTGGAGTGCAGTGGCACACTCACAGCCACCCCAGCGTCCACCTGCTGAATTCTAGCGATCCTTCTGCCTCAACCTTCCAAGTAGCCGGAACTACAGGCGCACACTGCCACGCCCAGCTAATTTTTTCTTTTTTTGATTTATTGTAGAGATGAGGTTTCGCCAAGTTGCCCGGGCTGGTCTCGAACCCACAGGTTCAGGCAATCCATTTACCTCGGCCTCCCAAAGTGCTGGGATTACAGGCTGAGACACTGCCCAGCCTTCAGCACTTTCTGTAAACAGGCATATTCAGTCCTTCATTAATTATTCATTCTACAGAGGTATATGGATTTGGACCTTCTCCATCTCAGGTGCCATGTTAGGTCTGGGCTACATTTGCAGTTCTAATATTCTTTCCCATAAAATGGACTCTCTTTAAATTCAATGCAATGGAAAATTTGGTGAATCCAATCATGTGTTTATTGACAGAAACTTTGACTTCTGATACTCTTATTTACTTTGTGTTGGTCTCATTTTGGCAGAAGTTCATAATATTTAAAAATTCTCTGCCCTCTCATCCACCTATCATACTTAATTATGTGGTTTATAGGCAAAACTGCAAAGTACTGGCTATATCTGTAAATCTACTTTTCTGCAAATCACTTTGAAGAGTGATGCATAATTGCCCCCTACGTTATTTGTTTCCTAGATTCTGGTTTTCATGTAGAGTTTTTTTTTCTTTTTTTGAGGGGGTGGAGGGGGAATCACTGTACTTTCAAGTACAGTCATCCAGTGGTATCCAGGGGGTATTGGTTCAGAACCCCCCAGGATACCAAATTCACCTGATGTATTCAAGTCCCTAATTCAAGTTGTGTATAATATACACACATCCTCCCCTATATTTTAAATCATCTCTAGATAACTAATAACACCTTATACAATGTAAATGCTATGCAAACAGTTGTTATCCTGTCTTGGTTTTTTATTTGTATTGTTTTTATTTGTACTCTTGTGTTGGGTTTTTTGGGAATATTTTTTATTCATGGTTATTTGAATCTACAGGATCAGAACCCACGAATACAGAGAACTGATTGTAATTAAACTTAAAAGGGAAGTAGGGTGCTGTGACATTTTTGTAGAATGTTCAGAAGCATCAAAGGTGAGAGACCAGAAGCTGATTTTCCATAATTGATGGAGTCTGAGCCACAGGGCCTCTCTCCGGGACAGGTCCCTGCTCAATCCCCTTCATGCCTGACTCTTGGCAGTGGGTGTTGTTTTCTGTTTCTTAAAGAGGGCTCCCAAATCATCTTCAGGTCTCATAAAACCCAGATCTGCCCTGAGATGGGCACAGACACACTTAGGTGATTTAGCTTTACATCTAAAGCTAATTAAGCGAACAAAGCAAAGAAATGGTCAAAATGTGAAATGTGATCTTTTTTTAAGGCTTCAGGACAAATTCATCTTATTTTCTAAAGTGAACCCTACTTAAGTGAGATAAGAAGTCAGTTTGCCAAAGTACAGATGAACATAAACAGAAGATTCATCTTTACTTCATTAATAAACATCATAAATGGACTTAACCTAACACGGGGCAGGCCAAAGCCTCCTGCTGACAGGAAACCGCTCCCAGGAAGAGCATCTGTAGTGGAGCATAAATCCCTTCAGTCAAGCGCATGATCATTACATCCTCAAGGTCTTTGCCACAGTCTGCTCTGTATTATCCTCTTACAGGACTTTTGAGATATAACAGAGTGTTGTGATTAGAAGCATACACTCAGGCCAGGTTGCCCAGATTTAAATCCTGGCTCTGCCATTTGCTAGCTACGTGGCTGTGGGCAAACTGCTCTCTCTCTCTGGACCTCTGTCTTTTTATCTGTAAAATGGGAACAATAAGGATTGTCCCCAAGGATTTAAATTGACATTTTCAAAGTTCTCAAAACTGGGCTCAGCACATAATAAGTGCTGCAGAACTGTTGGCTAAAGAGGTAAACTTCTTCATTTGTATTGAAAACTCATGTGGGATCACTGTGGGTGTACCCTTGCAACCCCTCACAGTGGCTAGCCCTGCACAACATCAACCATTAATGAAAGACTGTAGAAACCAAGGTTGCAAAGCAGCAGCCCCTGGCCCATGCTATCCTGCAAATGTGCTGCCCCTGGCCAGCATGGTTGGTTTGTTTTTTAATTTTGAACTTGAATGCTCTTAGAGATGTATGCATTCTCCGTTTCCCCGACAACCACCACTCCCCAGGTATTTGCCTCTTGAGTCCTTAAAATGATCTGAGTTTGTCATGTCTGGTATGAATGAATGACCAAGACTACATGAGCACGACTACAGTTACTGGCAGTTTCCTGGCTCATGGGAGTGGAAGAAGGAGCCCATGAGGAAGTGAATCAGGAGCCACACCCACTCCTTGGTGCTCTCCCCGGGAACCAGGGCACTCCATGAACCTACCTCTACCTCCACACTGAAGTAACAGAAGGGAAGTTGAAAACCAAGAAGCTGAGTGAGCACATGCTGAGAAGAAGAGATGTGCACCACTTTGTGTCGGAGTCGGCCAAGACTATGTCAGTCATGACAAGCCGGCTTAATCAGGGTCAGAAACGGCCAAAATCTCAGTGACTTCAAAAGAGAGGTTTGTTTGTCACTCGGGCTTTCTTACTAACCCTGGATAGGCAAGGGTCTCTGGTCCATATCACTGTCACCTGTGCTCAGACACCTCTGCCAATAACGACTGTCTGGAGCCGTTGCCAACCGTGTGGGAAAGAAAGATCTCTGGAGTATCTCCCATCAACAAGGCTACCCCAGCAGGACGGGATACTTCTGCTCACAACTCGTTGGCCAGGACTCGACACAAGGGGCCAGCAGAAGGACGATACATTCTATAACGTACCCAGAAGGACTAGAACGGGAACACAGGGAAAACGGCACTCATGATCATAGTGGCAGCATTCTTTGGAACTTGGAGTCTTCAGCTTTTCAACATGCTCAACTCGGCAGTTATTTCCATGCATCTACAGATGCACAGCAGGGTTCGCTGCACCATGAGGGGGTGTCTGAAGAGCTGTAGACCCTGACACTGAGTGGCCTCAGTCCTGGTCAAGAGGAAGGGATATTATAAAACATGCGAATAACAAAGCCACATGGTGCTGATCACCAAGAACAATGCCTACCGTGATAGCTGTAAGGGAGATGGTTCCGGAATAAAGGTATGAGCTGGGCTAAACTTTAGAAAAATGTATGAGATTTGCAGAAGGAGTAGAAGACACTTCCAGTCACAATAGGCAGAAAGCAGGAACAAAGGCCCAGAGGCAAAAATGAGAGTGAAATCACTGCAGGGTTCGGGAGTGGGGCCTGCTTGCGAACTGTGTTTGCATAGGAGGGTGGGCTGGTGAGAGGAGTCGCATGACATATAGAGCAGAGCCTTTTTGTGGAGGGTTTCTGGGGTAGCCAGGGGGACAAGAAGGTGGCATGTGGAGGAAGATCGTTCCCTCCTCTGTAACTCACTTTGAAACCGGGATACCTGCACTGCCAGTCACCAACCCTTCCAGTGACGTGTATTCCCAAGAGCAAGAGTCCCCATTGCTTCACGGCTTCCCTGACCTGCAAGGCAATTACCAAACAGACAGGGTTTACTACTTGGGTTGCTCCTGCTTCCAACTTAAAGCATCTTTGAGCGCTTCTCCTGCTGACAAAGAATATCCATGCTTCAGTGAAATAGCCTCTCATTGCTGGGGTCAGTTCAGCCTTTTTGCTATGTGACATCTGTTTTTGAAATTCGGCCGAGACCCTGACTGAAATCCGTTTAACTTAAAAAGCAGCAAGAGAACATCTTGTTTTCATGGATGTCCAGGGGCTGTGTGTCAACAAATGCAACGTCTGTTTGTGGTATTCAAAGTAGAAAAGCTGGTTGAGAGATGTCCTGCCACAGATATAAATTTATTATAGACTGTTTGTTTCTGGGAATCATGAACCAACATTTGAAAAACACAGTGGACCAGCTTCATTTAAGTCAGCAAATCTCTGCCTGATGGTGGGTGAGAAACATGCTTTTATTGTCAGAAGTCCCCTAAGCTGGATGGATCTAGAAAGATGCCTTTCTTTTTTTTGAGTCAGAGTTTCACTCTGTCACCCAGGTTGGAGTGCGGTGGCACGCTGCTCGCAGCCACCACAGCCTTGACCTGCTGGGCTCAGACAATCCTTCTGCCTCAGCCTTCCAAGTAGCTGGAACCACAGGCACGTGCCACCATGCCCAGCTAACGTTTTGATTTATTGTAGAGACAAGGTCTCTCCAAGTTGCCCAGGCTGGTCTCGATCCCTTGGGCTCAGGCAATCCTCTTGCCTCTGCCTCCAGAAGTGCTGAGATGACAGGCGTAAGCCACTGCGCCCGGCCAAGAAGCCCCCTTTCATGCTTCCCACCTGAACTGGGTGAAGTCAGTGTCTCGAGTGGCTCTCCTGGGTCTGCGTCTGATGGAGCATCATGTTTATGCTGCTTATGTAGGACCCGAGTGGGGGGCAGGGAATGAGACAGTTCACCGCCCTTCAAGGCTGCCTAGTCACCTTACTCCTCACCCACTTCTTTAGGAGAGAGAAGTGAGCAGGAGATTCATTTATTCACAACCAGAGACGTGAGTGTCTGTCAGGTAAGAAATGTCGGTTTATATTTGGTGATTGAATAAGAACTCTGGTCTTATAAGTTTTTGCTCCCTGTATGAATGTGTGTCTGTATGGTGTTAATATCATTCCTGTTGTTTGAAAAAATGATTTCCATTCATATATTATTCTAACCCGAAGGAAACTGTTAGATCATTCCTGTAGTTCTCTCTCACAGCAGCTTGTTTTTTTCTTTCCTAACCCTTATCCCAGTTTATATTTTATTTCTTTATTGCCTGTCTCCACCATCAGACTGTGAACACCCTGAGGTCAGAGCAGCCGCATTCATACCATATGCCACACTAAGCAGGATGGCTAATACAGACTCATGCTTCATACAAATTTATTGAATGTTTTTATTGAAGTTCTAATTGTGATGATGGTTGTAGAACCTCAGCCACCCTCACTCTTGACTGTATCTGAATTTAAAACAATGAAGAAGACAACAGGCTTATCGTGCATGTGTAGGACCCCTTGTGGGATGACACACATCCATTTAGCCATATGCTCTCCTGAAAGTCATGGTGGGATGGGTTAGTCTAACCACCTCTATTTTTTCAACATAAAGTTGTCAGGCTATATCTGCCATATAGCTGGCCAGGATTAATGTTGTGGTACATGGTAGTAGTTCAGGATTTTTTTTTCCCCTCAAATGGTTAACTCATTCCTAGTGGGAATAAATCTGTGACTTCTGGCCCATCAAGCTACCTGGGAAAGGCAGTGGTCTGGGACAGGAAAGGATCTGTGCTCAGAACAAAGATACTTTGATACTCAATGGGAATAAGGCCTAATGTCAACATTCACATGTCCAGTGGTCACCGTAAATTTGTCTGATGGTCAAGTAAAATATGAACACTTCAACTTGAGTGGGAACAAGGCAGATTCATTTGCTCCATCTTTTTTTTTTTTTTTTGGCTGCCTGTGTAGATAGGTCTGAAACAGGAATGACTTGAGCATTCCAAAGGATCCCAAGAGAAATGCTCATTCGTTTACAAGAGGTGCAATTCCACAATAGCTTCTTGCTTTGTATACTTGAAAACATTCCCAAAGAAACAAAGTAGGATGCAGAAAAAATATTGGGAGAAAAGAAAAATAATACTCCAAATTCTGAACAATTCTACTTTAATAGGTTGATCTGTCTGCCAGCTGGCCACAGGGTTGACTACTTGTAATATATACTTTTCATAGGCCACATGTAGTTCTTGGAACTGTTTATATTAGGTTGCAGAAACTTAATTATTCTGAAATTGGCAGGACTCTCTTTGGTTACTTAATACAAAATTGCTTAGTCATCTTTATACATAGTGTGGACAGCTTTTGTTTAAGTGTGAAAAATTGGGAACTGCAGATGTACTCCAAAGAGATTTTAGGTCAGGACAAAAACAAGATGGTATCATTTTTTTCAAGATTCTTAGCAGGTGGTTGCCACATGTTTTAATCTGACAAGCTAGGTAACCATTTGAGTTGAAGGCCTTGATTACAAGTATTTTTCCGTTTTCTTTGTGGATTTTGTCAGAAGTAAAACGCTGTTGCTGCTGCTTTGTAGACTATATTCTAACCCTACATTCTGCAAAGCATAGGTTTTCCAGCAAGAGTGTGAGAAATTCTAAAATCAGACATCAGAGCAGCTTTCTTGTTCTCGGGAACAAACAAGGATGTCATTTCAAGCTGGTTGTCACAAAGGTCCTCCTTCGGACGCTTTTGGTTTGAAGTCTCTCATCATTTTTGAACCACTGCCTTCCACAAGCTGTGCAGGTCTCTCTGCTTCACTGAGGAAAAGGACAGGCAGAGGTTCCTCACATATTTTAAAGAGCGGAGGGGGCCAGGGGTGCCCAGGTTTTCCAGGAATGCTCATGGCAACCTCATGCTCTTCCTGTGATCTGGGCTGAGGCTTCTGAGAGAGATGGTGAGAAAAGATAAAAGTCCTGTAGCCAATGGGTAGCCACACAAGGCCTGGAAAGGGTAGGTTCCCAGCAAACATCCAGAACGGCACCTTATGTTTCTAATTACTGAGTACTGTTAGGTTAGAGAGCGAAATCAGGCAACACTTTTTTTTTAGACTGATGGAAGCATTTAAATCGGCTCTGAATGTCACTGTTTTCTAATTATGATGGAGGGAGGAGTGGCAAGGAATCTCCAAAGGCCATAGAAATTTGAAGGGTTTCATATGAACCTTGATTCTCTTCTTATTCATCATGTGTCTTGTGTCTTCTTTTTCTTTGAACATCCCAGCACAAACCTATTCTCTCTCTTAAATGGCTTATAATCCTTTTCCTGAAACCAGAATGTCTAAGACAAAGTTCTTTTTCACTGGAGGAAACAACCATAGCTACAAATCAAAATATAAAATAGAGCTCCATAGTGACCCACCACCATCCCTAAGGTTACTAAGAGCTCAACTGGAGACACAGCCTTTTGATAATGTCTTAGCCCAGTTCATCTGCTCACCAGTCAACTCCAATGAATAAGTAAAGCTCTGGAATCCATTCCCGTTCAAAAAGTGTGAGCATAATGCTGAGTATAAGGAAAAGAGTCAACTTGGAACTTTGCGAGATGACAAATTGAGTTATCACCACAAGAACATTACAGTCTTTCAGAGAAGACAGACGTGTACTTAGTAATTAAAAATGCAAGCTATAGATCAAGTGCTCCAATAGAAATACAATATTGGTGTCAGTACAAACTCATGTCATGGAGTAAGCCGCTCAAAGATTCAGTGGTCTTGTGATAGTCTTAAGCAGGCCCCCACTGTGAGCCATTCCTTACCTGAAAAAATGTCCAGATAATCCCAAACTAAAAAACAAGTGAAACTATTATCTAAATGACTCTTGTGCATACAAGGAGACAGCAGCCAAAGCACTTTTCAATGTATTATTTAATTTGTCTGTAAATTTGTATACTCAAATGATGTGTCTATTATGTCCAAGGGACGTAATAGATAACATTCCTTGGTTTGGTTTCAATCTTTCCATCTTAGATTATAAACTTCTAGAAGATAATCTCTCACTTGTTTTCTAATTCCAGAATACAATAGATGCACTTGATCATAATAAATAGAAATTCAAAAAATTCACTAGGGAATAATTAGTCCCTGGTTAATAATAGTATGTCCTTCATTCACAAAAATATTGCTATTAACAAAGCATCTGTAGAACACACCTTCGAATTATTTCCAGCCATATAAATGGATTTGCACCCTGCCATCTAAACTCTCCTGCTGTGTATTAGCAAGATAGCTGACTAAGGCTCTGAATCTGGTTTTTGATCACCAAACCGGAAGTGTTTGCTGAACAAACCAGTCACAAAAAACAGACATGTGTGTTGCTTAATTTTCATACATGAGTAGTACAGCAAGTCCTGAGGGTCGTGGACAAGTAAAACTATGATTATGTAAAATATGGTGATCTCTGCAGCTTGTTTATAGTTGGGAACGACCCGTGGCCTCTGATCTTTTGTTCCATATAAACCACCCTTGGGCCTTGTTACTCAATTCCAAGTGTGATCTTTCTTCAGGCTGTGTCTCAGCTTCTTTTGCATTTGTCAAGCATTTCATTTTCTCAGTTGCAAATGCCCAGTCATAGAGAGGTTGTCTGAGGCAAAGAACTCTCCACCGGAGAATGAAGAGGTTACCCTTGAGGGAATTAAGTGCACAGCCACACTTTGGGATGCTGACATGTACAATGTCCCGTATCCCCACATGTTATTACATCTTCTCCATGAAATTGTAAGATTTTTGAAGACAGAGACCATGTCTTGCACACCGTCATGTCTCTGAAGTGCATAGCATTACTTCACAGAGTACAATAATTTAATACTAGGAGCTGGAAGATCCTGCAGCAGGGCTCTCCAATAGAACTTTCTGTGGTGATGAAAATGTTCTCTGTGCTGTCTTATATGGCGGCCACTAAAAACATATGGCCACTGAGCTATTGAAATGAGATTCGTGGAGCTGAGGAACTGAATTTTAAAGTTTCTTTAATTTTAATTAATTTAAATTTAAATGGTCTCATGTGGCTGGTGGCTACCATATTGGACAGTACAGCCTTAGAAACTTAAAAAATGTCTTTTCACTGTAGCCTTAAACAGATGGCCATTTCCCCTATACCTGGCTATTTTCAGTAACAGGAGTTTGCCCTTTCTCAATAGCCTTGACCATTGTTGATAGTTCTATTGGATGCCCTTACCATGTCTGAATTATGTGTGATAATGGTGCATATGTCTTTTTAAATCAGGTATACATCTGGAAAGCACATTTATATATTTTTAGCAAGACTATGCATTTTCTTCTCACATGGACATAAGAGAATTTCCACCTTGCCTTAGGGTTCACACCCATGCCATTTGCTCTTCTCTGGGGGCCAAAGACAGCAACAGTGGCCTCATGCCAATTTGGGATGAACCTCTGTCTTTCCATCTTATTCCCCTTGAGTTTGTCAAGGAAAATATTTCAACTCGTGAAAAGGAAACAGAAGAAACCGTGTTCCAAATTTTCACTTCTCCTCACTCTTCTAGGTACCTTTCAAGTTGGTTTAGAGATTAGTCTAAATACCAGTTCTGGTTTTCCACTGATTTGCTGTGGTTAAGTAGCTAATGCAAATGTTCTTTATGTCTCAGTCTCCTTCCTTTAATGAGGATAAATTTACTCTTCTTACTTGGGAGGATTATATAATGATAACCACAGAATTCTGAAAAATAAAAAGTGCTCCAAATGAAGGTGGTATTATTTGTGATAACATTTAAAGATGCAGCCTAAAGTCCTTAAACATATCTTCTTAATCACTGAAGTCATCATTTCACAAATCTAAAATACCCAAACTGCCTACTATTCATAAGGTGAAAGAGAGGGCATAAAAGCTTTGACTCTATGTTAAGTCTGTCCTGTCTTCTGTTTGAAAATAGAGAAAAAATAATGCTAAAAAGCCAAGCAGGGAAGTAGAGAGAAAACCAGGTCATAACCTATTAACCTGCTCTTAGTAGGGCTTTGTGTTTTGGAGTCCATTGATTAGAGAAAAGAAGCAAGTTGAGAATGCCAAGCACCTTAGGTTGATAGCACCAATTCTTATTTCTATGTTGATGGTCTTGACAAATGTGCCTTGGTGATTGCATTTTTTTAAGTAGCACAGATTTTTGGAACAAGATGGTGAAGGTTGAGCTAAAGTTAACTCCAAACTGTACATTATAGTCCATTTGTTTATTTGGTTTTCGAGTCCCAAATGAACCATTCAGTTCAGAAAAGAGCAAAGTGAGTTGATAAATTGATTTTTTTAAAAAAGGACAAAAGTTCATTTTGTACAGGCAGAAATAAAATGCTGCCAGATTTACTGTGTAACTACTGCAAATGTGGGTTTATGTAACTTTTGAGATTCATATAGAGTCAATTACCAAGGTCTTTGATTCATTTTGTAAACACTGGTCAGTCAATAAAGTACAGAGAGATGAATCGGCTTGAGTTACATTTTCCGTATTCAGAATGGTAAAATCTGGACTAAAAATCCAGTGGCTCAAATTGGCTGCAATATCTGAGTGCTTACTATGTCCCATTCAAGAAGGGATTTTTAAAAATACTATCTCTTTTGTTAAATAACCTCAAGAACAAAAGCATGTGGAAAGTAAAATATCAATTAAAATATTTCAAGACCAGTTAAAGAGAACAACTAATGAGCTGTGGCAATGCAGTGCCTTGTTAATTACCAAAATGAGTTCTAGAGACCCAAGGAGGGAGCTGTTACTTTTGAGCTAGGGTCCTCGGGACAGGCATCATGAAGAGAAGTGAAATTTGAGCCAGAAATTCATGACCGAATAGAATATGAGTAGTGAAGAGAAGAGGGGAACTCATTCCAAGTCGATAGAATCAAATGATTAAAAATGCAGAGGTAGAAAATTGTAAGATACACTTGAGGGGTAATGCAATGTTTTTTGTTTGTTTTTTAATCCAGGATGCCTTGGTGTGATCAGCTTGAAAGGAAGGTTAATGATTTCTAGATCAGAAAGTCAAAAGAGGACACACTTAGATATTCAAAACATTTAGACCTAGGAAGGAGGAGACATGGATATGGCATGCTTGATGCATCCATCTTTGCTGGATAAACTAGGTATAGAACCATAATATTGCCTGGAGTGGGATGAAAGGTTTAACGTCATCTGCTTCAACTAGCCCTCTCTACAGGGAAGCAAAGCTCAGGGAGGTTGAGTCTCAGCCTCCTAAGTCTGAGTCCAGGTCACTGTTTTCCAAGGGTTTGAGGTCAGATAACAGATTGCAGTGAGTGAAGGTCACTTGAAGAACAATGGTAGGAAATCTGCTGGAGTATGCTGCACCCAGAAATCACCCAATGCCTGTAACAAGAAGAGAATCGTCACTGAGTTGCAGTGATGGCCCAACTGGAATGAACACAATTTTTAGAAGAGACACTAACATGGTCCTTGACCTTTCCCCGGCAAGGCCCTGAATCTTGAGAACAAAAAACAGAAAGCAGATAATGGGTGTGATCCAAGGTTGAAGATGGGTATAATTAGGCTGGTAGAATTTTAAAGAAGCAAGAAAGTCTGAAATAGAAATTCCAAGAAGACAAAGCCCTTTTCGGCCTTGTTCACTGTTGTATCCCAGTGCTCAGAACAGAACCTGGCATTTAGTCGATGCTCAGTCAGTGTTTATTGAATATGACTTGTGGAAATGTTTTTACGAGACTCCATTGAAGTAGTTGGACCATGAAACTTACCAAGGGTGCAAGAGAAAGAGTGATGTTGGGCGTGAGGCTAGAGGGGATTAGAGAGGGAAGGTGTGTAGTGAGGAAGATGTGATCGAGAAGAAGAAACTTAAAGATGTTGAAGAAAAGCATGCAATGACGCTGTTGAGGATATACCTACCCTATGTTATGAATTTTTCCAAAGCACTAACAATAAAATCACAGGGACTCCATACGTATAAGGAAGGCTAATTTAGTTGAGATATTTTGTGACTTGATCATTCTATGATGTAAGCCAAATGGGTTTGAGACTGAAGGTGTGTATAATTTTCAAGATCATTTCTTACCTACATTTATATAATCCAATGGATTAAAGTGGAAGTCACTGACAACAATTCTCTCAGAATTTCTCTGGGACACTCTTAAGTGCTCCCTAAAATGGAAAACAATTCCTAGAGAGAAATAGTGGATTCGTCAAGAATATTATAATGCTTAAGAGCATGCATTTTGAAATTCTGTAAAAGGGGGATTATAATAGCTACCTCACAGGTTTATTATGCAGATAATGTAAGATTAAATGGCCCAGCAGAACTATGAAGTCATGAAAAGACCAGGAGGAAACTTAAATGCATATTGTTAAGTGGAGGAAGCCAATCTAAAAGGCTACATACATACTACATGATACCAATATTCTAGAAAACCTAAAGCCGTAGAGGCATACAAAGATCAGGGGTTGCCAGGGGTTGGGGTGAAGGGAAGGAAGGGGTGAATAGGTAGAGCACAGAGGTTTTTAGGGCAGTGAGCTTACTCTGTATGATACTGTTGTGGTGAGCACATGACATGATAAGCTGCAGAACTGTACAGCACACAGTGAACCCTAACGTAGACTGGGAACTTTAGGTACTAGTAATGGATCAGTACTGGTTTGTCAACTGTAACAAAGGTGCCACACTCCTGCAAGATGTTCAGAATAGGGCGCTACTCATGTCCTAGGGCTGTCATAACAAAGCACCACAAACTGGGTGGCAAAGAGCAACAGAAACTCATTGTCCCACAGCTCTGACAGCTAGAAATTCGAAAACGAGGTGTCATGCCCACTCTGGAGGCACTGGGGAAGGGTTCATCCCCTGCCTCACTTCCAGCTTCGGGTAGTATTAGTTGTGATGCCCCGCCTTTCATGGCGTCACCCGGCATCTTCACATGAATCCCTCCGTGTGTGTCTGTCTCTGTGTCAAATCTCCCCCTTTTAAAAGGACACCGTCATATTGGTTGAAGGTCCACCCTTATATAACCACATCTTGATTGCATCTGCAAAGAACCCGTTTCCAAATAAGTCACATTCTGAGGTATTGAGGGTCAGGGTCTCAAGTACGTTCATCTTGGTGGGGTGGAGGGAGAACACAGTTCAGCTCAGTGTAGAAGATATGGGTAGGGATGGGGACGGGGAGGACACGGGACTTTCTGGTCACCATTTTTCTGCTCTAAGAAATAAAGGCTATTCATTAAAAATGGAAAAGGTTTAAAAAAATGTCCTGCCACATAGCACATGTTCGATAAATGTTAGTTACTTTTGGAAGCTGCATTAACTGATTCAGAGTCCCCAGCACCACCGAGTTTATTCTTTATGCATTCCAAGACCAACACTGGCACCGTCCCAAAGTGGATAGGACTTAGCTTTGTCCACACAGCCTGATCCCCAAACCACTGAGTGCCGGGTTAGAAAGCCACTCACCCCCACACTTCTCCTGCCTTGACTGCACTTACACTCGGGGCATGCACATGTGAACACGCCCCCACCTACATCTAAAATGACTTACCTCCCACCAGCACCGACTCAAACAAAAGCAGAAAGCAACTGATTCTCTGTCTAAAGGAGTCAGAGGAATGATCTCCAGTGAGGGCCACATGCCCAAATGGGGAAAAAGAAAAAAAATCCAACAACTTTGTGAATATAAAATAATACAATAGCAGATTTCTTGGTTGAAAGATGCACATCAGAAATTTAACTCGGGCAACCCCCTCGGGTCCCCTCCCACTGTGGGAGCTTTTCTGTCTTCTCAATAAATCCTGCTTTAAAAAAAAAAAACAATAAATAAATAAACAACTTGATTTTTAAGGAAAATTTATTTATCAAATAAATTATATTTGATAAATATAAGAATACTTTAACTCCCAATATAGTAAGAGAGATGAGGAAGAAATAAAAGAAGTGGCCGAGGAAAAAAAGAAAAGGAAATGGCAGAAGAAATGCCAACAAATATTTTTCTCTTGGAAGGAAGCAGAGAAGGAAAGGCAGGGGAAAGGGAAGAGGGGAGACCGCCCAGGACGCCCTGAAGGGGTGGTAAGATACAGAATAGGCCCCCATCCCATCGTGTCCATTCCTGGCCACTGGCTTTGTGGCTTCATTGCCAAGAGGAAGGGCAATGTGTCCAGTGACTTGAAATCTGTAACATGGACTTATTTCTTAGTTGTGGCAGTGTAGGTGTGCCTTGTTTAAAGAAAATGCGATATATGAGAACGTGGATTGAAAAGTCAGATGCAGCCGGGCTCAGTGGCTCAGCCTGTAATCCCAGCGCTTTGGGAAGCCGAGGTGAGTGAATTGCCTGAGCCCGCGGGTTCGAGACCAGCCCGGGCAACTTGGCGAGACCTCATCTCTACAATTAAAAAAAAAAAAAATTAGCCAGGCATGATAGCGCGCCTGTAGTTGCAGCTACTTGGAAGGCTGAGGTGGAAGGATCGCTGGAACCCAGCAGGTCGAGGCTACGGTGGCCAGGAGTGTGCCACTGCATTCCAGTCTGGGCGACGGAGTGAGACTCCAACTCCAAAAAAAAAAAAAGAAAAGTCAGACGCATTAGTGGGTAATGACTAATCTGCCTTGGTAAAGGGTTTTCTTTTTTTCACTGTACAAAAGGAGTCACATCAGCGTCCTTTCACTAGCATGTGCACAATCCCCCAGCACAAGCGTTTAGAATGACGCCAGCACTCCTCTTTCCCGCTGCTCTGGTTGTGGCACTCGGAGCTTCTCGATCCAGGGAATTCCGTGGCCCTAGCACTTCATCCTTCACCGGTTGAGAGTTTGTTTCCTAACCAACTCTGATGAAAGAATTCAGCACTGCCTGGGGGTGGGGAGGAAATGAGAGATGGCTGACTAGGGACATGGAGGCTGCCGCTCCCAAAAGAGAGAGAAAAAAGATCAAAATTCTGCCCAGACACCCAGACACAGCTCCCTGACAAAGGAACGGTGCCTGAGACATTCTGTGACACCAGGAAGGGTATGAGGATGGACAAACAGCGCCAGCCTCATCCATGTAGGACACTGAGAGTCATGTTCATGAACACATATACACACCTTCTCTTTCCTGCACAAGACACCCCCCAGGCGAGAGGCACACCACCTGGTACACAGATGTGTTTGCACTCCCCTCTCCGTCCGTGACACCTACCTGTGTGCACAGAGTATAACCCAGAAAGGCAAGGATCTGTAGAGATGCGGAGACACACACTCACACCTCCACTCTCTCTCCTCCTTGCCCCATGCAGGTAAACTCAGCAGCATTCAAATGATAGGGAATTTTTCCATGATTGGGGGGAAAAGTGCCCTAGTAAGCCACGAAAGGTGAGCGGTAGGAGGAAAGGATGGACAGGAGAGAAACAATGTGCATGGGTTGAGAGCCAGTGAGGATCTGGCCAGCGATCACACGAGGGCTGTCAGTTTTGCCCCCTCTTGAGTACTCCAAGATGCTGCCGGGCTCTGCAGACCATGTGATCTTGGACCTGCTCAGAGATATTTATCTCGCTGCTCATCAGCACCTATACCAGAGGCATAGTCGGAGAACTACTGTGGGCCACAGGCACCCAGAATGACCAGGTCTGGACCAGAACCAGAGGCTAAGAGGACGCTCTCTGGGCTACTCAGATTATGAAGAGAAGTGAGATGGTTTGCTTACAGACAGACCTCTTGCTTCTATTTCTGCTTCCAGTTCTCTAGTTATTCAGGAGGCAGTTTATATGCAGCCAAAAACTGTACTGAAGGAGGAGAAAAGTTTCCTCTCTCACCGTACCTAGCATTTGAATCCTGAGCTTGAACCTATCCCCACAGGGCTGCCCTCACACACCCCTGCCCCATGGTCAATCCAGGGAGAAAGACTCTCAGACGGCCTTGTAGGGGACCCTCAAATCACTTTTTAAAATTCTGATACTTGTGGAAAGATTTGACTGAAAAATGAAGAGAAATGTATTTGTGGTTGATGAAATAGTAAAAGTGAAAACTGATTGTTGCC
Source organism: Tarsius wallacei (assembly GCA_963574415.1). Lineage (NCBI taxonomy): Eukaryota > Metazoa > Chordata > Mammalia > Primates > Tarsiidae > Tarsius > Tarsius wallacei. The sequence goes on from CAUYQG010146403.1 coordinate 19,864, forward strand.
TTCACAACCAGCAAAGTCTTGGGAAGTACTCTTAGTCACAGTAAGATAGAAAAACAGATAAAAAATGTAAAACCCCAAATAAACACGGAGATTTTGAATTTCTAAAGATTTATAAGCAGTGTTAGTAATACCCCAGAGGATAAGAAAGGGGAAAACATCCAAACATTGTATAGCTTTGTTTTCATTGGCCCGAGGCTTTGTTTTTGTTTTTGTGGGGGTTTTTAAGAGGAAAAAGCAACTCTTGGAAATAAAAGAATGTAACTATATAAGAAGATTTCTGAACTTAGCTTCAGAAATCTAAGCTTGGCTTTTCCCTCTTCCATGCCAAGATGCCGTCAGGTGTGGTGGCTCCGGGTTCTGCACGGCTCCTTGTTTTCTTGCGCAGGGCAAATGGCTCGTCTCATGTGCACAGAAAGGGCTGGAAAATATTTTCGTGATCCGAGTGCAGCAGAGAGTCTAGGATTCCAGAGGAAGTGGAGGCCTCCCGTTCTGCACAGGAAACAATCTTCAAGCAGGCCTTAAATGCCAGATTCCAGGCCGAGTTTAACTAACCACTGACAGCTCTGTAAACAAAGCAAAGACAAAAAGAGCCGGCTTCCCCCTTTCTGGTAGTCATTTTGGGTTTGGGGGCTGCAGGGGAATTCTGGAATACTTGACTCCATGGCACCGAAACGCAGGGGAAGCAGGCTCCTCATTTGAAGTGCTGGAAGGAGAGACTCTTTCTGGAATTAAAACCATCTTGAAGGAGGTAGAAAGGGGTATAATGGTTGGATTACATCTGTAGCCAGGAGTTCTGAGCTCTGAAAACAACTTGATCACAACTCAACTGCTTTTAAAAATGCTGTTTCATTATGTTTATTCGTGGTGTTATTGCTGTAGTCCTTATTAACATTCTGATGCTTCTTTTAAAATATGCAGTTGTGTGCCTAGGTACTGTATTATTTTGCTCTCTTTTAGTTTCCTCTTAGTTCCCATGTTTTTCTTTCCTTGCTACTTTTCCTTTTCGTTTGTTGCTTTTCTGTTTTTCTCTTTCTTTGTTCACTTGCTTTATAACCTTTATCTGGACGTCAGCAAGTTACAAAGAACAAAATCATTCAGTGGAATCTTTTTTTTTAATACATATTTTTTATTTTAAATTTGTGGGGTAGAGTTAAGGGTTAGGTATACAAATATGCACTGTGCAGGTACCCTTGTTGATGAGGTGCCCCCCCCGCCGCCGTCCCCACATTCAGTAGAATCTAAGTGACCCTATCAACGTTTCAAACCTTCAAAACCTCTCTGTCTCCTGAAGTCTTTTTTTTTTTTATTTTAATAAATGTGATACTGGAATCTTACTTATTTGTCTGTAAATAGTTTTATGAATGAGAGTAAAATTAACTCAGCTCAGGAGTCAGAAATTGGTTGCTGGCTACCTATCAGCTTTCTAGAGTACTTTTCTTCAAAGTAAAGTAAAAACAGGAGAGATGAAACATGGGAGGGAGGGACCACCGCGGTTCGTGAGAGATAATGCTCTGTGCCATCCGTGATGCTGACTCTGCATCCTCCCCTCCAGATCCGGATACTGTCTGGTCTCCCTAAACCGCACCATGGATGATTTTGAACGTCGCAGAGAACTTAGGAGGCAAAAGAGGGAGGAGATGCGGCTTGAAGCAGAGAGGTAAGAATCCAGGTTGAGAGACACTTGCATTCCACTCTTAACAGTGTTGGGTTCACGCCTCACAGATCATCCCTCTGGGGGGCCAAGTGTGGCTATGTTGCACACTAAATTGTCTGTAAAAGTAGCTGTGAAGGATTTTTCTGTTAAGACTAAATTCTGCATTAAATAAAGAAAACAAACAAATTAGCACCAATGAAAGAGAGACTGAAGAAGAGTCAGATAGGAGCATTTAACCAATGTCTTTCACATTGGAATCTTTAAATGACAAAAGTGATGTGAGTAAAGCCTTTAAAGGCACATACATATGATGTTGAAATAACAGAAAAACCGGACATTGAATATTGAAATGAGAGTCTTCAATCTAAAAAAAGTAAAGGCAAAAAGCCCCAGGTGAATCTTGTGAAAAATCTTTGTTCTTATTAGAAAAGCATCCGACGCCAGTGTTGTGCATAGCAGGAGTCAATGGTGGACTGTGCTGTCGTAGTTGACAGCTGTTATGTTGCCTAAGGCCTCACTAGTAGTGACTTGGAGGGCATTCTGGGGAGATAAGGCATTGGCCTGTGAAGCCCAGGGCACCCCAGAGCAAAGGACAGTGGCATTTCATGTGGCTTAAATCAGATGTTCTTTTGAGAAAGCAAATTAGGCTTTCACAGGGAGAAAAATGTTAAACAATGACCTTCAAGTGAAATCCATTCTGCCTCCCAGTCATTTAGGTATACAGGTAAAAATGGCGGTAAGGTGATCCCTAGAAATCCTGCACTGGAAAACTGGAAACTTGCACCTGTGACGAAAAGCACTGTTCTTACATTCTACCTATTTGTGTGGATAATGCAAAAGAAGACAAAATTACTGCCTTTGATAAACCTGGCCAGAGTAGGCTGTCATTCACAACATGTGGCAGTGTGACCAGTACCTGCATGCTGTGGTTCAAATCCTCGTTCTGCCACATAGGAGCCATGTGACCCTGAGCACGTGACTTCTCTCTAAGCCACAGTTGCCTTATTTATAAAATAGACATAGTAGATGCATGACTTGTGTGGTTTTTGTGAAGATTATTGAGCTTCACAAATAGCCCAGCCCAGTACCGAACACATAGTAGGAATTTCATAAATGATAGCTGTTGTTCTTATGACTACTAACTGTTAGCAATCGCTAAACAAGAGACAACACAGCAGTATAGTCAGAAGTAAACATTAGTGCAAGAGAAGGGATGGCAGTCATCACCCTGTGAGGAAACTAGTCAGAAAAACTATCTTGAAAGTGGTCAGCCATGGATGAAGTAATGACGGGGGTGAAGAGGGAGAGGGAGGCATCCAGGTGTGAGGGAATGACACTGACACAAGCTCAGAGGTGGAAATAAGGTTCTGGTGCAGAAACACTACTGAATGCTTGAGGAAAAGAGGGCTGGACTTGCATATCTTGGTTGTTTCTACGTCACATAGAAGGGATGCACAGAGACGTAACAAGGGAGTAATGTGTGATGAAAATATGCTGGAGAAAGTCATCCACAGTGGACTAGAATATGGGAACATCAGGACTGAGGAGCTGGTCTTGAACTACGGTGGTAAGGGCCTGAGTACGGAAGTGAACAGAGATCTAGTGTGAAAGGCTTTATAAAGGCAAACCTTTCAGCGGAGGTAACAAACAATTCCTAAGAATACAAGTCTGAGGAGCTGGAAGGTTTCTGGCCCAAGTGGGGACTGGGAGGAATTTTACTCTTGCTGGTCACAGGAGCCAAGTTTAGATTCAGGTAGAAACCATATCCACATGGAGATTTCCTGCAGGCACATGGAGACAGAACATTTCATGCTATTCAAAAAGGAAGATAAATTCTTATTAGAGAAATAAACTTGGGCAGACTCAGTATGGCAGGGCAGGGGTAGGACAAATGCCAAAATGATACTCCCAAGAAAGCAAGGGTAGAAAAAGTAAGAGACCACAAAGACATGATGGAAACCATCAACACAGACAAAACATCAGGGACATGGGGGAGGACCAGGGAAAATATTGGGCACTCTGAGGCTGAGTGGACAGCAAAACCTTGTAGGCGGCATCTAGGCTCAGGGAACCGTGCACTCATGCTTTCTGATGCTATGTCATTAGACCTCAGGTTCTCGGAGAGTCTACAAAGTATCTTCATCTAACAGATAAGCAGCAACCAGTTTTAAATGTCTAGGAAAAATAATGGTAATGAATAAGTAGACATGGTTAGGAAACCAATGTATATCAGGGTCGGAAAACAGATCAGGCCAGAGTGTTGGGGCAGGACTGACAGAGCTGCAGCTAGATAGACCCAGGGACAAGGACACGGGTATTATACATGGTATTATACATCAGGCTAGATGAGTGTTGTTGGCGTCTTTGCTTTCTACATGAATAGGGGGTCAGGGAACCAATGTAAGAGAAATGAAGGCACTGAGGAAGTAACTTGTTGTGGCTAGTCATACTGAAATCAGAGTGAATAAACTAGGTTTCTTCGGAATCAGGACTTGACCACACAGCTACATGGTTTGTTCCATCTGTTTTTCTGTTTTATGTGGATGGATTTGTCTTTCTTTAATGTCAGACTTAAAAGGAATATACAAGTAAAGCTTAGTTAGTATAGTTAATAGCTTAAAATAAATTTACACAAATTGATCCTCACTTTGTTTAACTTATATTTCAGTCTGTATTAGTGTTCTTTGGGGATATTATATTCCATCTGTTTCCTTTTCTTTCTTTTTTTCTTTCATTCTCTCCTTCCTTCCTTCCTTTCTCTCTTTCTCTTGCTCTCTCTTTCTCTCCCTTTTTTTCCACTCTTTCTTTCAAGAGAGAAAAGTACTTATTACTTTATATTTGTACTAAGCTTACCTTTTCATGTTTCAAGGTTAGATTATTATTTCTGCTATTCTGAGATATGGTAAGCCCATGTCTACCTTTCAGGATTTTGTAAAATCTGATCATTTATGGGAATAGTGAAAGCCAGGTTTTATGGTTCAGTCAATTTTAATGGGAAAGTTCAGGGTGTGTACAGGAAACAGATGGCCAGAGTCAGAAATCAAGGCTGTCTAAAATCATGGTTTTGTTCTAAAGACAAAGGGCATAGGAGACCCTGGGCAAGTCCTTCTTCCTTTAGCACTCGACCTTGGCTTCCTCATGCGTGGGTGCTTTCTGTGGAGGATTGGTGGTCATTTTCAATTTCCTTTTGCTTTTGGTATCACCTAATTTTTTTTTACAATGATGATGATGATTTTTTTTTTTTTTTGAGTTGGAGTCTCACTCTGTCGCCCAGACAGGAGTGCAGTGGTCCTGCCAGCCTCCGGCGATCCTTCCGCCTCAGCCTTCCGAGTAGCTGGAACTACAGGCACGCGCTACCACGCCTGGTTGATTTTTTAAAAATTTATTGTAGAGGTGAGGTCACGCCAAGTTGCCCAGGCGGCTCTCGAACCCGCGGGCTCAGGCAATCCACTCACCTCAGCCTCCCAAGGCGTGGGATTACAGGCTGAGCCACCAAGCCCGGCTTACAATGATTATTTAAAACCAACTAACCATTAAGGCATTTTTTCATTTTGGAAAAATTAATTCTGTGGCCCTGTGCAATATACCTGGGGCCAAACTGGAGAAGAAGACTGAACTTCTTCCTTCAAATTTGGGAGACTCAAGGAAAGAAATCATCTCAGATCTGGCAGTGGAGAAAATTAGCCAACATAGAGTGACTCCAAGGCTCAGGGATGCAGATCCCTTCATTCACTCTCAACACATTTTTACTGGGCTTCTGTTTTGTGGCAAGCTCCATTTTGGGCACTGAGGATAAACCAACAGGATAAATGAAAGAGTGTGCTTAGTGCTTTTCAACCTATGTAAGATCAAGTGATGATTAAGAAGCTACGCTTTAATATCTACAACATAATATGCACCCTGGTGTCAGCCCGACCTTGTGAAAGATGCCGCATGCCCTTGGTACACTCTTCCCCTGAAGACCGTGTGGGAGGAACACTGCAGAGAAGAGACAGTCTGTTGACTTCCCTTACCTGTAAAAATAGTCTGTTTTTTAATGAATGATTATTGAGTTTGATTAGCAGGTACAGTTCTACCCTGCAATGAGAAATAATTTGCAACTTGTCCTCTCACCAGATGTTATAACCACAAATTAGAATAAACTTAAGTTTTACACAGTTTTTTCCTCAGAGGCAGAGCTTTTCCAAGATAATTTTAAAAGCTAACTGCAGACTTTGCGCTATGCTGGCCTTCATGTGCTGGGGACTGGCATTTATGCATCACAGCGGCCCTGAGACTGACATCCATACGACTCATTTTAGGGGTTTTAGTCCAGTCCACTTCAAATTACCTAGACAGGAGCCTGGGTTCCCTGGTCCATGCTATCGAAAACATTCTTTCCCTCTTTGTCTTGTCCCTTAGCTGGTACAACTTTTATGCTATTTACCTTGCCCTTGTCTCCATTTGACTCTCTCACTCTGAGTTGTTGAGTCGAAATCTTTAGAGTTGGCAAAAAAAGGGAATACTTCTTTTAGTCACATAAAATTACCACATACCTACAAAGTACAAGATATTATCTTGAACCATAGGGATCAGTGGTCACCAGTAGAGATAGTGTCCCTGTTATCTGTCACTAAGCTCATATTGAACGCAGATTAGTAAATTTAAAGCAACCTTGACCCAAAGAGGGAGAAAAAAATTTCCATGGGCAGGGTGGAATGAGGTAAGTCATCAGTAAGAATTCTTAATGCGCTTTTTCTAAGCAAAATGCACTATTAACACACATCTTTTTCAATCAATTACCTACTTGAAAAGATAGATAAAAATTTAGCTTTGCTGTTTATTATTTTCTAACAGTCTCATGGGCGTAAAACATTAAATAGATGCATTTTACTTCAAGCACTCTTGCTCTGCCTTCATCTCTGGTTCGTGTGCCTCTTCATCAGCACTTGATCTGTTTCTTTCTGTCTCTCTTCTCATCCACATTCCAGTGGTGTCTACACTGGATTATTTTTGCATGTTCTGTTGTAGCATCAGGAAACACACATTTCTGGCAGGGAAAGGGAAGGCATTTTCAAAGAGGAAGAGAGAACTCCAGCATTCTTCCTTCAGCAAGTATGAAAAAGTGCTAGGCATTTTATGTGTGTCTAATAGACATGGACTGATCATAGCACTGGAAATAGATATGTCTGAATGGACATGTATGTTTTATAGAAATGAAGGAACCCCAAGAGACATAACGGGGGAGGCAGTATAACTTAGCAGTTGTGGGCATGGGCTTTGGCATTGGGTAGCTGTGGTGTCAAATCCCAGGTCTGCACTTATTAACTATATGACCTTGCAAATTATTCAGTCTTTCAAACCTTCTGTTTCCTCCTCTACAAAATGGGAGAAATGAAAGTATCCGCCTTCGTGAAATAATACATGAAGGTATTAACACAGCGCCGATCATCTAATCAACACTCGATAAATTCATTATTATCATCTAATTTTATTTTCTACCACACACAAAGAAAAAATTAAAAATATGAATATGAAGGGTTTTGTATATCTTAGATGATACAGGAACCCCAGCAAGATAAAGAACAGGAAAGTGTTACTAAGTAAAGATGAGCTCTGAGTGCGTGTGCTGAGTAATGAGATCCGAGGAAGGATTGTGTTCTGAGTCACAGCAAGAAGAGTTAATACCAAATTTAACTTGAGCTATTTTTTATTTTTCTTAAATTTGGCCAAAAAGATTTTGAGCCATGGTGTATCTTCTAAAAGATAATCTGTGATGCTTTTATCTAAGAGAAAATCTCTAGTAGACATACTTTGCCCAGTGTTACAACAAGCAACTCTCTTGCTTTTCATGACGTGAACGCATTACATTCCCAACATAAGCTTTCCACACCCAACATGTACTCCTCTTTCTGGTCAGAAGGAAGGCTCCTATTGTAGAGTAGTGGTATCAGATTCAGAGACTCATAGACATAAATAAAGGGCATGAAAACACTTGCTGTTGTCATTGTTCATACATTTTTATGGGCCTCTTGATAATTAGACATCTAAAAGTAAATATTTTTACTACACTGGAAAAACAAGCAATTTTTCCATCTTTGCCAGTTTTGTTTTAGTAATTCAAACTCATCAAAGGATTTTCTTTCTCTTCAAATATGAAAAAGATAAGACTTGAGCTTTACAAAGAACTTTATCATTTACCTTTATCACTAAAATCTTTGGGGGAGATAAGGCAGATTTGGAGCGAGATGCAGACAAATGCCTTCTAGAGAGTAGGCTCTAGTCACTAAGACTTAGGTTCAAATTCCAGTTGGAGCACAATTATGAACTTGGCAGCAACTTGGGTGGATTTAGAATCTATCATACTCAGTGATCTAGCACAGAAACAAAGAACTGAGTACCATGTGCTCTGACTCATAAGTGGACCCTGAACACTTACCATACTACTATAAGAAAGGGATTGGCAGTAGCAGGACACTGCTAGGAAGGGAGGGTACATATAACATCAATAAGGGTACCTGATCTCAAACCAGGTGCAGTGGGGACCAAAGGGAAGCCCAAACTTTACCTGTATGATGACCACTTGTATACCTAAATCTGAATTTAAAAAAAAAAAAAATTTTTTTTTTAATCCCAGCTGGGTTTCTGATATTACTCAGCCTCTCTAAGCCCATCTTGTCATCGAGAAAATGGTCTCATTATATGGCTTCATGGAGATACTAAAACATGATTAGTGTTCGGTCAATGTTACCTGTTGTTGCTGCTTTTCCTCTGGCTGGAGGACAGAGTACAAAAGGAGCTCTCAGGAAAGCCCTCTCTGGGGTCATCACCCAGGAAACGGGGCATCTTGGCAACTATCTTCTGGGTATCATTGAACAAGACACAGTTTCCATGTCATCAGATGATTTGGTGTCTAACCTAAACTCTGTTTCAAGTCTATTTTAGCAGCTACCTTGAAAGTGATAGGAAAGTTATAGATATAAAGGTCTCCAAACTGAAAACAAAATCTATCTTCTTATTTTTAAGTCTTTTCACTTTCAAACTACTGGTTTGGAATCAAGACAAAAGGCTGGGCTTGGTGGCTCAGCCTGTAATCCCAGCATTTTGGAAGGCCGAGGGAATGGATTGCCTGAGCCCACGGGTTCAAGACCCGCCCGGGCAACTTGGCGAGACTTCATTTCTACAATAAATCAAAACTTAGCCAGGCATGGTAGCACGTGCCTGTATCTCCAGCTACTTGGAAGGCTGAGGCGGAAGGATCGCCGAAGCCCAGCAGGTCGATGCTGAGATGGCCATGAGTGTGCCACTGCACTCCGGGGTGGGTAACAGAGTGAGACTCCAACTCAAAAAAAAAAAAAAAAAAGAAATCAAGACAAAAATACAGCATAGTCTGATACATATCAGGGTCTTTATCTCAATTATATATATATATATATATATATATATATATACACACACACACACACATATACACATATGTATAAATATACACACACAGATATAGATATACATATAGATGGAGATATATACCTCAATTAATCTTATACAGTTGGCTCCATGTATCTGGAGATCCAACCAAGTCAAGTCAAAAATGTAATTAGGCCTATCATGGTTGCATCTTGTACTAAACATGTACAGACTCTTTTCTTGTTGATAATCCTCAAACAATACAGTATAACAACTATTTACATTCCCCCCAGATACTGAGAGATGGCTGTATTTTTTAAAGTTTTTTTTTTTTTGGCCTTGTGAAGCTATAATTTATTTTTTGTGTGTGTTACATAATATACGGTTTTAGTAATATTAAAGCAGCAACCATAAACTTGTCAGCAACAACAATATATATGTTTTTTTTTTTTTTTGAGTTGGAGTCTCACTCTGTCGCCCAGGCTGGAATGCAGTGGCACACTCCCGGCCACCGCAGCCTCGACCTGCTGGGCTCTGGCGATCCTTCTGCTTCAGCCTTATAAGTAGCCAGAACTAGAGGTGTGCGCCACCACGACCGGCTGATTTTTGATTTATTGTAGAGACGAGGTCTCACCGTATTGCTCAGGCTGGTCTCGAACCCCTGAGCTCAGGGAATCCTCTCACCTCAGCTTCCCAAAGTGCTGGGATTACAGGCGTGAGCCACCACGCCCGACCTGAGGTACTAT